>CM036617.1:170240911-170523411 GCA_020746105.1 Trogon surrucura | reverse complement strand
ACGCAGGCAGTTCGCTGAGTGAGGGGTTGCAGAGCCTCTCAATTCTTCTTTCACTAATTGCAGCGAGTTCATGCACACCAATTGCCAAATAGTCCAGAGCCTATAACAGAAGATCTCATTAAACCAGAAGACAGAAAAAACCAACCAACCAACCAAAACAGAAACTTCTTTTTTTGTTTTTCTCCAAATATTTTATTACCTTTGCAGGATATTCACCATGAAAATTTCCTCCAGAAATGGTCTCTGCTCTTTCAGCAAACACCATCTTTAAGGAGAAGTTAAGGCACAGACATGAGTGAGATACAGTTTACATGACAGATAGCTGTCAGTAATCGAAATATCTTAACTGAAAGAATGTTCATGCTGATAGGCTTTTATCTGCAAGCACATCATATTACATCCACATGTTCACTTCTCAGAAAATGAAGACCCAGTCACAGTTCTCCAAACTCGTAGATACAGTTTTGACATGTATTTTCCAGATAGACTACGTAAAATGAGGTCTTTGATCAGGGGATGGGGAGGAGTGCAAAGAAACACGTCTTCAGATCCTAGACTAGTTTCTCAGTTCTTTCATAGATTCTTTCCATGGCAGATGCAATTTTAGGCAGGTTACAAGCAATAATGCTTATCAGCTTTTGATATGATGTTACATATAGCATCCTTATACTGCTGAGGGGAATCCAGCCTTGAGCAGTGCCAGTGAAAAAATTGGCAGCGTAAACTCTGGTAAACAGAGTTTACCAGGCTGAGCCACGATGAGGTTTTACCAGCCAAATGTCTTTAGTTTGCCTTCGCTGAGTGCAAATCTTGCTCTATAGCACAGGTTTCACTCATGCTGCATCAACAGATGTTTGCTATGACAAGTCACCACCCGTCTACGTCCATTTGGTTGCCAAGTACCATCTATCTACATACTCAATATAAGCGCAAAGAATCTCAACCAGGAAACATTTAACATGTACGAAATCATACACACATATGGTTTCCTTGCTCCAGCACACACTTGCACGCACCAATGCAGACATGGGGAAAGGAAGAGAGGTTGGTGTTGAAACCAGTGGTGGTTATTGACTAAAGCCAGTTATGACTTTTTTTGCCTCCTACACAAATAATTAGGAACAAAAGGATAGAAAAGGCCAAGCAAAATTTTGCATAGACATTAAGTCATCAAAAAGATACAGGGTTGTCCGTGGCACTATTAATTTCAGTCGTCATGATGTCCTTCACAAAAGCAATTGTATCATTTACAACTCCGTGGACCTAGAAAAGAAGATATTGGCATCTGAGCTTAATATCTACATCTTGCTCATCTTCAGGGTGCTCAGTGAGCTGCAGGCACCCTCTTTCCCATCATCCCAGTCTCTACATTCATACATGAAGGTGGTCTTGAATTTGCTTTTAAAATCAGGAGAATTACTATGGGACACTGATCATCCTCAACACCCAAAATACTATATTTACTATTATTTTGGCAATATTGCTAAAAGGGTAGTCTGAATATGTCATTCTTCACTTGTTTGGTTTGGTTTACCCTAAATAGAAGACAATTATTCACTGGCTAAAGTGTTACTAGGGCAGAAATAGCCTTACAAAGCTACCACAGAAAACAAAACCTCTCATTAATTAATTTCCATTAATTCTGCCAATTGATTATTTTTGCTCATGTTAAAACCCATGGGATAAAGTTCTTCCAGTATGTTTGAGATACCACACTCTGGCTGCTTCTGGAAACACCTTTTCCCTGTCCATGGTTTTAGCATCAATGCAGAAGTGCCCTACAAAGCCTGCAAGCACGGAAACCAGCACCTTCCCCCTGCTTCCAAAACGGCCTCTTCCAGATGTGAACACAGTTTTGTCAGATGGGTGTGTGTATGGGGTCCTCCATTAATACTAACTTCAAAGTGAGGGAGAAGCAAAATAAAATTACTTCCTCTAATCACAGAATGTTTGGGGTTGGAAGGGACCTTGAAAGATCATCTAGTCCAGTCCCCCTGCCAGAGTGGGATCACCTACAGTAGATCACACAGGAAGGCGTCCAGGCGGGTTTTGAATGTCTCCAGAGAAGGAGATTCCACAACCTCCCTGGGCAGCCTGTGCCAGTGCTCTGTCACCCTCACTGTGAAAAAGTTTTTCCTGGTGTTTTTGTGGAACCTCCTATGCTTCAGCTTGTACATGTTGCCCTTTGTCCTGTCATTGGACATCACCGAGAAGAGCCTGGCTCCATCCTCCTGACACTCACCCTCTACATATTTATAAACATTAATAATGTCACTCCTCAGTCTCCTCTTCTCCAAGCTAAAGAGAGATAATGGAGTCACACAGCATTTAACTGACAGTATTTCTGAGGTGGGAACTTCACCATCACTTGTCTATTGCTATGAAAGGAAATAAAAGTAGTTTTTACCTGAGGGCAGCAGCGCATTGTGTATGCGTCCTGAACTCGGTCACAGAATCTGTGGCTCTCTAGAAGGAACAAGGGAGGAAAAAACCAAATAGTCCCCACAGAAAAGCATATAGGCTGTGGCTGAAGGACCCAGCCTGTCCCGGCAGCCTGAGAGGGTGAAGGTTAAGACTGGTCACCTGCTATTTCTGATGGATGATGGTCAGAATCTAGGAGGGACCTGAATCGAAACGCCACTTCAGCCTGCCCTCGATGTGGGCGCACTGCATGGATATCTAGTAAAACAAGTCAGACTGTTAGGTTTTGCCTCTCTCATCAACAGCTGTTAAGCAAACAGACAGGAAAGGCCCAGTACCCACCAGTGTCAAAGGCCCTTGTTGTACCCTTCAAGACTTCAAGCGTAAGGGCAGCGATGATGTCAGCTTGTCTGGCTATAGCACCGGCTCTTTCGACAGCTTCACATCCCAGTGAGGTGATCATTTGTGTCCCATTGATGAGAGCCAGACCCTTCAAAGAGAGAGCAGATGTTAAGCAAATGCATTGCTGCTATACCTCATGCTGTGACAATTCCCCATCTCTGTGATAATTCTTTCTCACATGAATGAGTCAAAGACCTTTGCTCAGCTTTCTGGGTCATCCTGAAATTATAAAATGCACAGCTTGACTATCAATTTTCATGACCCTACTAAGTCACTATAGATGCCCACGGATCTTCAGTAGTTCCAAGCAGAAGGTTTATTTCATCTTATTTCAAACCAAAGAAGTTATGAGCATGGGGGAGTGCAAAGTCCCATCATAATGAGGAAGTGAAGAATTAAAACAGCATTAGACATTATAACTGCTTTAAAATATTTGCTGAGTTCAGTTAAAACTAGCTTTGGGTTTGTTTAAAACAAACACGAGGCCAATGAGAGCCTTCCATTTGCCTTTAGAGACAATGGATTTGGCTTCTTGTTCCTGGTGCTGTTTTACAGCTACTGAGACCCCTTATTGGAGACCTCCAAAGCCCTCAACTTTGTTGTGTTCCCACATAAACTTTAATACTCAGAGTGAGATTCATCGCATCTAGTTTTAATGATCTAGAAGTCAGATACCTTGTTCAAGTCAGTCATCTGAACTCCTGTTATGGTCTAAGGCCAGAGAGGTACTTTGAGAAGGCTTCTTAGACAGCAGTTTCAGGATGATATAAATGTTTTCTGAAGATGCTTGTCTCTCTCCACCAATGATAGAGACAATTTAAACATCACGCTTAGGTCTGACGTTTCAAGTCAAGTAGGGCGATACTAGGAGAGGTGAATCCCACTCCTGAAATTACTTCATGAATATCCTTTTGGAGCTTGATTTAAAATGACTGTTAATTCACTTCATGCTTAAGTTGTAAGTACAAAGCAACTAGTGACTGATTACGCTTGTTTTCCATCAGCTGGCGTTATTATACTTTATTACCTCTTTCGGTTTCAAGGTAATTGGTTTCAGACCATGGGCTTCCAGGACCTGTGAAGGAGTTTAATGACAAGGTAATTAATGAGAAATGTTTTTCAGTAATTTAGTCACCAAAACTTTTAAATCTTAAATCTTTCCATAAATAAAAATATTAACAAATTCCTTAAGTGATGGGAGAAAAAGAGCTTTACATCACAAACATTTAAAACGCCTTTTTTTTTTTTTTTTTTTTTTTTTTTAAACTCCTGGGTTAAATATAGGATGGCGTTTTTGGACTTCCAAACTAGCATTACGTTTCCCAGTGCCAGTAGGAGCACTGAAGCAGGATACTGTCACAGCACATTAATATCTACCATGTATTATTTGTTTGGAGAGAGTAGTAAGAGACAACGCTGGGAAGGTTGAGACACCTTGGGAAGGTAGTGCTGCCTACATCCCGCCTCATAGCAGGTTTGGTCTGGCATAAACTATTCCTCTACAAATGAATCTCCAACCATTTCTACCAAAAATCTACAATGACAGGAGGAATCCTACTCAGTTTATTTGACAGGAGGAGTCCTACTCAGTTTATTCTGTACACGTCTATTCTTTAGGGCAATCGCTCTCGTGGGAAATGGAGGAACATTATAGCCTTGATTCTGATTAAGAGTCCTCTCAACCTTTCCAGCTGATGAGGTAAAACATCTCAGAGGTGTACAACTGCAACCTCTGGTCCCAAAGGTCCAGGACACACTGGCCTGCTTCCTCCCTGCTCCTCTCCCTGTGTAGTTCTCAGTACTTGTCCAGCCTACAGTGATAGTAGAGCTATCAATCCATGAATAAATTTGGTGTTCAAATATTCATGGATAGGAGTGACAGGTACAGTAGAACAACCAGGAAATATTTTGGAGGAGCCAGACTTGGAGATACTCAACAATAGATCAATTTGCTGATGTATTAGTGACAGAATAACAATTAATTAAAAATAAAGCTTCCATCTAGTACAGGCAACCTAGTCCCAGTTCAAACTGGTACAAAACAATCTAAAGACTTGTACATATTATTAATCTGAGGGAAGGCTCTTTATTTCAAGGCTACACACAATTTGGCAAGTGAGACGGCATGCAGGAAGAAAAAAGCAATCAGCTGCACAAATCTTACATATTTAGCATCAGCCCAGCCACTCTTTGGGGACCACATCTTTCCCTCTCCAATTAATCCCAGAGCAAGGTGAGAGAGGGGGGCCAAGTCTCCGCTGGCTCCAACTGTTCCTTTCTCTGGGATATAAGGAAGGCAGGATGCTAGAACAAAAACAAAAATGACTCCTGTTAGAGCTTCCCCTTGATACACTCCTTGGAAAACAGAGAAGCCACCACAGGAGTATGGTCATAGTAACACCCTGCAATCATGGTCAATGGCACCAGTAGGACTACTCTCACTGCAGACTGGGATTTGCCCCTGCTCACAGGCTCGCTGCAGTTTATAAAGAAATCAATCACCTTCTGCATTTAGTTCTCCATTTAGTTTCTGAGGGGATGAATCACAGCACAGAGTGATTGCATCTACAGCCACACAGCCAGGCAGGTAAAACATCACTCTCCACTCTCCACTGCAGGGTGACCACAGCTACCTCTCCATTTCTCATTCCACTAAACACCAGGTTACTCCTAGAAACCTTCTTTGAGCCCTCTTCTCCCCATCCTAGTCCCCTGGGCACTGAATGGGTAGAAGTGAAGAAACAGAGTCCAGAGAACTGAGCAAAAAGCAGGGAAAGGACCGGCCTGTTTCTCTTCTTTTGCAGAGCTAAACACTGAACCGCAGTTCCTTCACCTGCTGCAGGAGGGTGTAACAGGGCAGCAAAGAGCAGAAGACGCTCTTTGCTCATCAAGGGCACGCCTCACCAGAGGCACCATCAATGGACATCAGCTAATGAAAACACAGCCACCCCTTTGGTTTCCCTGCCGCAACGTCCAGCAAGTCCACCCAGCTTTGGCTGCTTTGACAGCCGTGGCCACATGAGCTGCTGGCTAGCCATGCATGTCTGCACAACTGCTCTTGCTTACAAACACTTGTATAGGTCTTAGGGGGTCTACTCACAAAAAGAGGTGCTGCTCAAGCAGGTGTTCTTGACAAACATGAGCACACATAGTTTCTAAATGGCAATAGCCTCCACCCCAAAATCCCATCATCCTTAAAGATGGTGGCACACACATTAGCACACACCTGACAGGACGAAAGTCAGAAACTTGAGCCTTTGTGGAAGAGCTCACCCAGGGCCAGTCACGCTCTTAGTCAACTTTAGTCTTGAACTAATTATCTGACCTCTCAGCGGGTCATTTCTCAAACGTGTACCTGTTGCATCCCTTTCTCTCAGCCTTTCCTGTCAGTTCTTCTCATACCCCAAATTTTTCAACAGAGGAGCAGTCTCCAATCATGAGCTTGTACAGCCAAGCTCTGCTCCTGATCCCTCACAACTACCAAGTTCAAAACCCAACATCTATAGCTTGACTGTTGAGCTACATCCTTTAATGAAACAGTTAAAAGTATAAAAAAAAAAAAAAAGAAAAAAGAAAAACGGATATTTTTAAAACACCTTTTTACCATTAAATGCTTCAATAACTTGCTGGAGCGTTTCTAGGGATATTCCACTGTATCCTTTTGCTAGGACATTGATTCTCAGCGCCAACAGCATGCGAGATCTCTCTGGGCTCAAAGGCTTCCCCACACCTGAAACAGGAACCCTCTCAGTTACTAACCCACTACCATACCAGGAGCAGCAGAAAAAGGGAAACGTCAAGAAATTTCTCATTACCCGCAGAATGCGAACGAACCAAGTTCACTTGAAGCTCCCTGTGGAAAAAAAAATACATAAAAATCCAACTAAGTCTGAGCAGGCTCACCACCCACAACAGAGGGAAATCCTGGAGCGGTCCTCTCATCTAACCACAGAGTACAAATGTACAGGGTCAAACTGCTCCCCTCTCTTCCTGAAAAGAAAGGACTGAAAAGAAAGCCACACGCACAACTCACCTCAGCTTACTGTTTGGGATGACAGTCCTGGCAAACTTCCCAAACCCTGTGGTGATTCCATAAACAACTGCAAGAAACGTACACCACTGATGGTTAAGGAGGGAAGCCGATGAAGTTTTTGAAACAAGGGTTAGAGATAAAAGTATTTACCAGTCTGCTCCTTTACGATCCTTTCAATCACTTCTCGTGATTGGTTGACTTTAGCTTCAGCTTCAGGTGTAAGCTACAACATAGTTTAAACATAAGTTTATCTATTAACATTTAATTGTAGAAAGACAAACGTAATTTTTAGCAGCATTTCTTCAGAAACTTTACCTTTATCTTGTAGAGCCCCTTTCCTAAATTGACCAAGTCCTCCGTTGTTAAGCTGTTGCCATCCAAAGAAATATACTACACCAAAAAAACACGTTTTAGTTTGGGATATATACAAAGTTGCTCAATAATCAGAATTTAAAAAAAAAATACAGTCGAAACTCTTGAATAACAGGAAGATTGCTCATATTCATTCATGGAACTTACTAACAAAAACGTTATAAGCACATTATAATTTAGATTCCTAGACCCAGCCAATCTAACAGCCCCTGCTCTTGTGAATGCTGCAGTGGCTGAACTCTCAGCATGTTCTGGTGAATAGCAGGATTTGTTACCGAGTGGTAAAATCATTAGTAATTCCTACCTGCTCTGGTTCTCGGTATTTGCTGTATCTGAAAGTTTTGTAAAAGAAAACAAAGGGCGAACAGGATTTCACAGGTAGTGACCATTCAATTACAGCTGGCAATTAAGGAGGAAGGAACTCTAAAAGAATAGGGGATTTTAGAAAATTATAAATCTGGAGTTATAAAAATGTCACAAAGAGCTCAGAGAAAGGATACAAATGAACTCCTTCTGGCTGAGATGGTATGAAATCTGGAGACATTATATCTCCTTCTATAACTAGAAGAAATATGCAGAATAAATAAAAATAGGATTAAATTGCATTCTACGCATAAATTTGTTATTTATTACAACACACAGCAGTAAGAATTCTAATCTGCAGTTATCAGCCCTGAACATCTTGGCATGCTCCTAGGAAAACAACAGGGAAGTATGTATTTATTGACGGTGCTCTAAAGGCAAAGGGACAATAGTCCAATCCAGGCATATACTACATATGACAACATATGCAGATGACGTATATAGAATCTTGTTAAAACATTTTGGTGTTTTTTCCATAAAAATAGAGGACACTCTCTCAGATGCAATTTTAGATAACCTAAGCCACAGTTCGCTGCCTCAGATGACACCGCAGTCACTCCGCGAGGTGTCACATAGGGTTTTGCTTACCAACTTCGACAAATTCGTTATCCTCCAGAGCATCCTCCACGGTATCATCAAGATCCAGCAAGCCAAGCCCCTTGCACCTTCGAATGTAAAATTTTACTTCTTCCACCGAGGCAAATCCCCCGTTGTCAGGTTTGTTTTTCATGTACCGTCTCACAGCTTCCTTTCCCAGCCACCTAATTGTGTTCGTGCGGTTTAGGCACGGCACTGCCAGCCATTCTCCTCGCACATGCACTGTGTATCTCAGCATGTTTTCTCTCCAAAATTGTCCCTTGACCGAGAAGGGCTGTGGCGTGCAGCAGCCTTACACCCACGATGCGATGGCCTGAAGAACAGCGTCCACCTGGAGCCCAGTGTCGCAATCAGAGAGAAGCAAAAATCCACCCCCAAAATCCCCACCTTTGTAAATAAGTGAGGTCGAGGTATTCAGTTGATTTCATCCAATCAAACCAAACCCAGGCAGCACACCCTTTTCGTGGAAAGGCAACCCCCACCCATCGCTAACTATTGCCACACGAAATTTTCTTTCCAAAGATCGCATCAGGAATATAGAAATGAAAATCTAGGAGCTGGAGCTTATATACCAAGAAGAGATAACTGAACAAATCGGACTAAGCTGGAATGCAGCTGTTCTAAAAATGTAAGGATTTAAGGAGAGTTAACAACAGTTGTCACCTGGCAGTAGATCACACGCACTGATGAAAACCTCTGTGAAGGACAGGGCTGGAAGAGTCACCCCATTACTATGAGTTGGGTCATGGCTGCTAGGATTGAAAGGAGACTGGGTTATACATTTACATCTCTATCCAGAGCAGGATAAAAGCAGGCAGTAGAGGCAGCACGCCTGCTTTGCTCAGTCCCATGCTGAAGTTTGAGAATATAATTTTGTATTGTAGGTGAGGAAAAGATTCATGAATTTCTGTTACCCTTTCACTCAGGCTCTGGAAGACGTTGATAAAACAGGGTAGCAACAAATATTAGGTCATGCCTGCACACTACCAAGCCTGGTGCTGCTACAGTGCGCTGCTCCTGCAGGCAGATGCAAAGAGGAAAAGAAGCGGAGAAACACCTGCTGGGATGGAGCCAAAATAAAGTTTGGCAACACCCATATCCACACAGAAGCTGAAAGTATTTTAAAGTAACAACACTCACACCCAATGCTACACACAACAGTGTTCTCAGACTAAAGGACTACTATAAAGTGCACTTCCCTGGGGTTGAATTTTGTAGGCAGTTTTAGCCTGAGACTCACAGGTGGGAGTCTGTGTGCGAGGCACTGCCCCAGCAGAGCAGAACAGCACTCACGAAAGCCAAGCCTGCCACTATTTTTTTCCCCCTAGCTCTGGCAGCGAGAAACCAAATGATTATATATGCCAAATGATTATATATATATATATGCCAAATGATTATATATATATATATATATGCCAAATATTTATATATGATATATGAGCTTTCACTCCCAAAAAAGTAACATGAAACATTTTTAAAACAAAGAGTTTCCACTGTGATCTGACAGCTTGAACAAAGAGCCTTGCCAGAGAGAATCCCTGTTCCTCTAGGTGACGCTCTAAGAGAAGCCTGATTAGATATTGGAAGTGAATGAAAGGAACTGCATGAATTTCTAACCAGAAATATAGAAAAATTATTTTCAGTGAGTTTCCCAGCAGAAGTTATTACTCACTCAGAGGAACAGCAAGAACAGAATGAATGGCTCATTAGGTCCTTAACACAAAGAAGCTTTTAAGTTCATTATACACAAGGAAATTTAGTTCCAAAAAAGCCAGTATTTTGTTGTGTTTATTAAAAGCTGAGTGACACAAAATCTGTAGAAAGAATTTAAACTGATTTCTGAGCTTTAGTCACCTATAAGTTAATTTTTTATCATTTTCATTTAAGCTACTTAAGCATATGTAGATCAAGGTTGCACGGAAGAACTCAAGATGCCTTGAGTCAATAAAATCTAACAGGATATGTTCCTGCCCTCATTTATATTAGAACTGCTAGGATAAAAAGATGAATCTCCTGGTAAATTACATAACTTCGTTTATCTGAAAGCTTATACTGATCAAAACTCAGAACAGAAATAGATTGACAGGTGCTCCACTCCCATCCTAAGTACTATTATTAAATTCAAGCCTTTTGCTATGACCTATATTTGGTATCCTCCTCCTCTAAATTAGCACTTTTGTTGTTGTTAATCTCTGATAGGTGGTTATCTCTGTGTCAACAGACTTAATCTATGCCATCAGCAGGAAAGCAATTCTTATGAAATGCACTTCAAAAACCACTCTATAGATGGCAGTATTCTCAACATTTCACCTAAGCCATCAACTTGAACTGAACTGGTGTAACAATTTCATAAAAAACTGCCCCCTTATTTTTAGACTCATTTCTAAGTTGTTATATTAGTATAAGGGATGATGCCCAGAATTTGTTAATAGATGCAAATATTAAAAAATTCAAACTGGGGCAGGAACGACTGGGGTTTTAGCTGCCTCTGAAATAATTAGAAGTTTTGAAAATATATAGTGGGCCAAAATAATTTTACTAAGTTACTGAAAGCATAGCAAAATATTCAATCTGAAATTTGGCAAAGTTTCCAGGTTTGCTAAACAAAAAAAAAGAAAACAAGGAAGTATTTCAGACAGCTCTCTTCAGAAAAACTATTAAGGTACAGCATAGGATCCAATAGGAATAATTAAGTAAAACCATTGCATTTTGATTAACATGAGAAACCGACTAACGTAACACAGCTGTGACAAACAGGGCTAGAGGGAAATTCTGTTCCAGCACTAGAATGCTGTGATCCATTTAGGTCTTCATAGTTCTCTTGGGCCCATAATAAAAACTTCTCCCACAAAAAATAAAAGTAAATGAAACTATTTCAAAACTTTTCACACAGATCATAAGTAGACACGTCAACAATGAAAAGATTTATTTTTTTACTCTTTGGATACCTGAAGTTTCAACCACATTGCTATGAAAAAGCAAGCTGTGCACAAAGAACCATACCATCCACCAATTAATTTTCCATATTTTTAAATTCCATGATTGACAAATGACAATATCTCAGAAGAGCTTTTTTGTGCGTTCTAAAAATTGCTTGTAACAAAACCATTCTCCCGATTCAAGATATATAGCGATCTTGCAAAATACTTGATTTGGAAAGTTCATTTTACGCTAAATTAGTATGAAAGCAGCAGAGCATTTTATGGCATAACCAAGCACGTATATCATCCATTTGTGGAATCCGTCTCTTTTTTCAGCAACAAGAATATTTCCAAGGAATTGGTAAATTTGTCACTGATCCTGTTCCAAGTCTTTGCCCACAAGCATTGAAGTGACTGGGTGCATAGAGGCTCTATGCTCCAGAAATGTCTTCACAGCCAGATCTCGACACTTGTCAAAACTGTAAAGGTCCCTGTAATAGCAGAGAAGAAAAAATAAAAATAAAAAAATGCTGTTACAAAAATCTTTGAAAATAGTATCGTGGGGTTATTCTCGAGATTCTACTTTTCCCTTCAAAGTCTCACATCGAGGTGCATACTGGAAGTTCACAGAACACAGAAAATTTTGCATTATATATATTTTTGTCACGTTATTTTTGTTATGCTTCAAAGTGGTAATCGTCAAGTATTGCACATTCCATTATAATAAAAATGATGACAGCATGAGCTGCTACAATTTGGAGATAACTTTCACCTGAACAAGGGTCGAGTAAACTTCATCCTGCCCTGGTCTGTTGCCATTTTTAGAGCCAGAGGAATAGCTTCTTCCCATCTGGACTTGATACAGAGGCGCAGCCACCTGGAAACAAATAAGTAAGAATTTACCCTATTACTTTCATTTGCAGTGGTTAGTTATGATTCTGTTCTCATAAACACTCTGAGTGGTGCCACATCATCACGGAAATGAGATTCTAGCTAAGATCAACGTAAAATAGTTCACGTCTGACTAGCACGTTGGAAAAGTGGAATTTCCTACAAAATAGGAAAAAAATTGCTTTGAAGTTTCTCCAAAATGGTCTGATTATAAAACAAATACATAGCTGTAGAAAATATTACAGTAGCATCCAGTTGCATCACTCAGAATTAGAACTGAATTATACAGCACTTGCCATATTTGACCAAGTGATTAAAAAAAACCCCAAATAATACATAGCCACCAACTGGCACGCGCTTGTTTTGTTTTAAAAATAAGTAGAAATTGATCTTGTTACAAAAGGTAGAAAATATACTGTATGTTTAAAATACTTAGGTTTTTAATAAGAAACAGAGAACTCCTAGTTAGTTAAGGCAGAATAACTATCAGTATTGCAAATATATCCAAGTATGTAACAGTAGTGAAATACGCAATACTTCCAGATACTTGTGAAGATTACTTATGGCCCCAACAACAGTGTCATGGGTTTGAGTCTGATGGGTTTTTTTCGTAAAAGTGGGAGTAGACTAGTAAGAAGCTTCGAGAGTCTCCCCCACTCCAGGTAGGAGTTGGACCTGCCTCTGGCCAAGGCCAGGACAATCAGCGTCTCTGCCATCAAGGTATTTAAGAGGCAACTCCATTGTTCTTTCTTTCTCTTTTGGTTTCTTCCTGTTTTGAGCTGTCCCGTCTTTAACGTTGGCGAGTTTTTTCTGTTGGAAGAGGGGGCGGTGAGAGGAGAAAAAAGAAACATTGCCCTGAGAAGAAAGAGGGGGAGAAGAGTCCCAGAGGAGAAGGAGAGGGAGAAGGCTGCTGGAGCAGGACCCTTCCCTGGAGCCCATGTTGGTTGGGAATGCAGGAAGGTGATGGCCTGCCAGCTCAGGGAATCGACAGCGACGAGAACGTCCAGGATGTGTCAGTACGTGCAGAGCCCCATGCGAGAGGGGAAACAGCATCAGCGGGGGACGTGCCCGAAGTGATCCCTGGCCGAGGGACTCCCGAGGAGGAAGAGGATTGCCTCCTGTGAGGTGGACACCACGCAGCAGGAAGGAGAGCTTGCAAGGAGCCCTCTTTCTCAAGGAGGAGCTGCCACGGACAATGGGTAATAGCCAGATGGATTCATCTCCACCCCCCTTTCACTGATGGGCGGAAGGAGGCAGCTGAGAAGACGCGAGGAGGGGGCAAAGCATATTTAAGATCGGGTCATATTTACTGATGTATTCCTCTCACAATCCTACTTTGTAATGCTGGTGATGAATTAAATCTATGTTTCTCCCCAAGTCTCTGTTTCTTTAGCCATCATCTTAAATGGTAGATTACTACCCTCCCTATCCTTAACCTCAACATTGAGCCTTTTTAGCTGAATTTTCTCCCTCCACATCACTGTGGAAATAGGGGTGGAGGGAGGAGTGAGCTGGAAACTTTATGGTTTTTTGTCCCAGCTGGCTTGAACCAAAATAAGCAGCTTTTTAAAACAAATGACATGTGTAAACACAAAATAGAAGAAACTGGGGTGGCACAAGAATGAAGTCAATCAGCCAGAAACACTTCCTACTTGCTTAGAAACCTTTTTTTTTTTTGATGTGACAAAAGCTTTGTGATAGTGAGCATCAAAATGTGACAAAAGAAGTTTCCAAGTTGTGCCAAAAAACCCCCACTGGCACATCAGCTGAAGAACTGATCCTGACTCAATATTGGAAAGATTGTTCAGGCATCTTCGAGTTATGCCGAGGCTGACTATTGTATTACTCAATACCACCCCCAAAACAAGTTATCATTAGGTTGTCAGGTTCCTTTGCTAGCATGACAGATGAAAATAAGGCACAACTAATTCACTGCACACTTCCAATTCTGCTACTAACTCTATTTACCCTATTCCTAAGTAACAGAAGACCACTCTGGTAAGCATGCTTGCACATGCACTTTATAATAAAACCCACAACAAAATAAGCCCCTAAAACCCCCGCACCAGTTCTGTACAAGAGTATGTTGTCCTTATGAAACAGAACACTTTGTTTTATGAAAGCACTTAAGGATTATGAAAATGCCCATACTAGAACTAACCTGAATCTTATTTCAGAATTGTTTATAGCATTGAAGTCATACACTTGCTGCATTCGCTGGACATGTGACACTGGAAGAGGAGCCTGAAAAAGGAGATCGTGCAGTCAGAAGAAGCCAGAGGCACACCTCAAATCACACAAAAAAAATAGTTTCATTCAAAACAATTGATGCTACAAAGGAATTAGAAGTTTACCACGACAAATGTTTTTGCTTGTTCCTTTCACCTTCTCAGAGTTGTAGGGAAGGCCAAGGAATAAACTTGAGCAAATTCCCACATCCAGTATTACTGAAACATTCATGAAATATGACTATTGTCGTTCCATTTTATTTAAGGTTTATTTGCTGTAACATCAAATACGGACAAATTCAGGCACCTCACAGTTTTGTTTTAACCTTTCAATCCAAAACGCTCTCTATGTTGCTCATCAGCAGCTGAAGAGCCAGACGTAACGAGGGAGGCACAGCTGAAGGTTTTAGTAACTATGTATGGTGAGAGCATTTTATTTTAGCAAAACTTAGAAGAAAATGGACAATTGAATTCCAATGCACACTTGTGCCTCTGTGTCTGCTTTTGTGATACCAGAATCAAGTTACCCCAGGTAGGCATTTTACCTCCAGAAGCAACAATGCCAGGAACTCAATCAATTGATGAGATGACATTTCCTTCAGATCTGCTGAGCTGAATGAGCCCAAATCACTCTCTTTTGCCTGAAAGAGAATGGTTATAGGTGTTTCAATTGGTTGCAATTTTCTGTTTGGACATCCACATTTGGATTTGTATGTGTGCAGGATGTTACAAGAAGGGGAAGGGAGAGGCTTAAGCTACTGCTCAGTGTTTGATTTTCTTCAATTTTCACTTCTCTCCACTGATCTTTTTATTTCCACTGTCTTTCTGTTAAAGTGAAAAACTAAAAACTTCTATAAAAAGTAACACTGAGAAGAAGAAAGTTAAAGACAATATATAAGTACAGTGAAAAGCCACAGAGCTAACAAAAGAAAGGTATGCTGAATTCTTTATAAGTTGCATTGGCTTATGGCTAAAATTTCGAGAAAAATCTATGGCATTGCTCAGTACGATTTATGTATTTCAGGTTTTGATGAGAAATGCATACTAGCTCCAGTATAACATAGGGTAGTTATTGCTCATACAATACAGTCAGTAATGTAGCAATAGCTTGGCATTGGCTTTTAAATCAAGCCATAATATCAGGGTTTCAAAGAAAGTAGTCTCAGTTCAGTTCATTTTTTATATATATATAACACCACAAAAAATATATATAAATATATATATACACAAACTCCAAAAAGCTGGCTGTGTGCCTCATTCAAGTAGGTACTGCACTTCACGTACAGAAGTCTCAGCAGATCCCCAGACTCTGTGACGAAAGGCCAGTCTACAAAACGCAAAATCACTGGCAGCCACGCTATCACCACAGCACACACTCTATCAGCAAATGACAGATTTCAGAAGAGAATGGCTCACACTGCACAAAGAGAACCAGCTTTTCAAGATATGAACACCTCAGTGTTCTTTAACCACTTACTTTGATCCATCTTTGGCTCAAGGCAACACAAGCGTTTGCTAGTGTCATATCATACCTGTTGAACATCGACAAACAAAGGATCACGATTTGGAAACACAAAAAAGCTTCTGTAAGGTTTTTACAAGAATGCTTAGAAATGATTTTCAAATGGCCCCACAGTTGTTTGTTGTAGGCTCCAATTCAAAATTGTGACACAATTTACAAGACATCTATTATAACGAAATGTATTTCAGTTTTAGTCAGTAGTACTTTGTGCATAGGCGACACTATAACTTGAAATCATGCACTCCTAAAATGATCAAGAATCTTTCCTGGCAACTTTCAAATCAAAATGAATTTCCATGAGAAAAAAAATACTTTGAAAATATTGTGGTTTTTCTTCCTATATGCACATAAATCAATTTCCACAGTACTACTTCCTAATAGAACTACTGTGGGAAGACTTTCACCCTGCTTCCAAACTGTCTCATGACTGTTTGGAAAATTATGGGCAATCTGAAGAAGGAAAAGATAAACTATAAAAGAACGCAGCTTACGTAGGCTTTACCGGTGGCATTCCTGGAGCATGAAACCATGAGTTCCAGTCAACCTTATTAAGAACATCTACCTATAAAGCAACACAAATTCTTACTCAATTTTAAATGTTCTTTTTAGATTAAAGCATACCCTATGAAAACATATTCAACCCATTTCTTTTTCTTTTTAACATCCCTCCAATTAACCTGGAGAATCCTATACAGATTACTGTAAAACAAAATGTTACCTTCTAGAAAAAAATCAAAAAGCATCATAATGCAACCATATCATCCTAAGATTCTAGATTACATCATATGAACATCTTGAGATAAAGAGAGAAAGACAAAGCACCATTCCTTAATTCCTGAGTTATGTCATAGTTTCACAAAATTAAAAGGTCTCAAGCAATTAAATATCACCCAACCTTATCCTTGAAGTAGGAGTACAAGAACTTCTTCCAGTCCTCAGTTACTATGCTCTTATAAGCAAACTGCTGAATGTAAGCCTTCAAGAAGCCAATGAAGACATCTAACAGTTAAAAACAAAACAAAACTATTTCAGTGTTTGAAATTCAAACGGGAAACAACAATATATAAAGTCTGACTACCAGTTACCTGGTCCTCCAAGAAGTTGTTCAAGGTAGAAGAGCAAAGCGAAGCCTTTCTCATACGGAACAGATGAATACGCAACATCAGGATCTACTTCTTTCAGATTAGGGATGAGGTTAGTTACAGGATTTTTATCTCCAAGGGTATTTATCTGTGACAAAGACACAAGAAAGTATATTAATCCAGGAAAACCAGCACTCTCGCAAATCACTACTAATCCTATTTATAAAGGCATAATACATCCCAAACTAAGACGGCCTCATTTCGAAGCATTCTTTCTCATTCTTTTTCCTGAAGTTCCCTGCACAAAACATAGTTTACTAAACTTTTTCTTCTCATTTTGTTTTAGTAGCGCTTGACTGCGTATAAGCACCTAGTGAACTATTCCTTTAATAACAAACTATTCAAACTGCTTGATTTAAATGGGTGCTATAAAGAATAAAATACAATGAGGAAATACTCATAGTAACCCAGGTAAACTGCATCATCAAATTGAATGAGAGGGCTGGAAATATCACAGGCTGGGAATCTGAACACTAGAGTTTAGCCATGTTACCTAAACACAAAACTAAACAACCCTCCTAGACAGTAACAGATTAGGAATATGGTCAATTATAACACGGCACATGGGGGAAAACCAAGAAATTGGTTACTTGCATGAGGCATTGAAAATTCTGATGGCCACACTTGGAGACAGTTTTGACAAGCTTTCAGCTGCTTACTAGTATGCTAATGGGTAATACTGCAATTTAGCCATACCTTGAGCAACCAAGGAAGTCTGCAAAGATGTTCATCATTACAGAAAATCTTAAAACAGTTCAAAAAGCTTGATCTAATCCAAGTACATTAAGCTATTACCTATAAAATCTGTTCAATCATATACCTTGGAATCAAAGTCACTCGTCCTCTAGTAAGAAAGTATTAGAAAAGCTGACTAGACAAGTCTTATTTGTGGGAAACACAAGAAATCAGTTTTATTTTATTTATCTACATGCTTAAATATAGAATTATTGTAACTTTAAAAAAATATTTACTGTATTCTGCAGTTCCCTCCAACCTCCTAGGGCTTGAAAGTTCCTGAACTGCTCACCAAACAGCCGCCCACCAATCCTGCGTTCCAGGTATACAGTATGTCCCTCATTCAGCCTGGAAATACATCAATAAAGTCAGCACTGGTAGGATGGCAAAATGAATTTAGTTGGTCTCTTTACAGATTTACTTTAAAATATGGTTTGCATTGCACTGAACATCGCACCTACCAGAAATGCTCCCACGTTTTGTTTGTTACCAAGTTTCCTGTCCAGCTATGAGAGATTTCATGAGCAATAACCTACAACACAGAAGACAGTGACAGACTGTTTAGACTTCTCTGGAAGATGAACATCAAAGCACACCAGAAAGAAAAAATTCTAAAAGGATC
This sequence comes from Trogon surrucura, assembly GCA_020746105.1. Classification (NCBI taxonomy): domain Eukaryota; kingdom Metazoa; phylum Chordata; class Aves; order Trogoniformes; family Trogonidae; genus Trogon; species Trogon surrucura. The sequence goes on along the minus strand of CM036617.1, from coordinate 170,505,162 downwards.
TCATGTACTGCATTATATTCCTACAGCCCGTTAGTTCTGTAAATTTAGCCACACAAATTTTGTTCAGAGGACTAACACCATCCTACTGAATCTTCTCCAGAAACAATTTTGGATGTGCAGCCTGCCAGTCATAGAGCCACACTGATCAACAAAAATAATTCCTCCGGTAGCACGGGGTTTATGAAATCACATTTCAGAATACTGGATCCATGCCAAGTGACGGACTAGTACTACTTTCCTGCTGCAGTGCTAGGATGTTCTCAAATATCAAGCAGGAAGAAAACAGTCACCCCTAGAAGAGTAACAGTGCACGATATATATATAAATTACTCAAATTATACATGATTTCCACTTCAAAAGAAAACCATTCACAATGTGAGTTCTAGTGCAGAGACAATAACAGAGAACTTGTGCCCTATAAATAATTTCAGTGAGATCAGTACAGTTGTGGTTTTAAAAAATGTCTATACACAGTCTAAATTCAGCTAAATTCAGTCAGTTACTGCAGCATACAGGCACCCGTGTTATTTTCATCTGTTCATTATACAAAATACGTGTGTCTCCAGTTTTTCTACAGTTTACTTTGAACTAAAACTCACTTTTTAATTCCCCCAGTGACAACACAGCAAGTTTTAATTCCTCCAATGAACAACAGACCAAGTTTTCAAGTATCTGTTACAAACAAAGTTAAGATGCAACTTCAAGTTGTGTTCTACTTGAAGACATGAAACTATTTTGCACTTACATTTGACAGAGATCGATCACCTGCCTGGGGGGAAAAAAAAAAAGCAACTGTGAGTTCAATTAAACCTCAGAATATACCACTTCATGCAGTTTCATGTATGATCTCTAAAGAGGGAAGGAACAAATACAGTTCTTCCTAGGAGGAAGATTAATTCCATTTGTGAATTAACATTCTGTCAGTGTTACACTTACCAATAGTGTTGGAGTTACAAAAGTAAGACAAGGATTCTCCATACCACCATAAGGAAAAGAAGGTGGTAAGACTAACAAATCATACTGTCCCCATACATAGGGTCCTGCTAAATCTTCTGCTGTTTTCAGCATAGCTTCAGCCTGAAAGAGAAATTCACATTAGTTCCTAGCATGACTTCCGACTACAAGCACTCAACAAGTTAAGGTATCAATCTCACACTTCATTCTCTTGTGATTTGCAATGTCCCACATGTAAAATGAGGATGTTACTGTATCAGTATCTATGTTCAGTAATAGTTTTGAGTTGTGATACAACAGCAGCACTTTTGGGGGTGGAAGGTACAGAAAGAAGGGCTACAGATGAACAAAACATGAGCTACAGTCTGTTCCTTCTCCAAAACTGAGCCAAACATTCAGCTTACAAAACATTTTTTGTTAAGTACCCACCTCAGCAAATTCATAGGCCGATTTATCCACGAGCTCCTTTTCAGCCCACACCAGTGTCCTTGGGCCAATCTTTCTATTGAAAATAAAAATGCCACTGAGACACTGTGAACTAAAAATAATTTGGAGAGCATACATTTAGATGTGCTCATGAGTAACCCATGTTTCTGAGGAAACTCATTAGTCTCCCTCTATTTTTCCCCTCTGCTGCTACAGTGACACTACAAGGAGCTTTATAAAACAAACAAGTCACACATCCACTGTTCAGGACAAGTAACTAGGAAACACTTGCAGATTTTAAAATACTATAAAGTACTAATATAAAAGCATTATTAGTCTATATTAACACATTCTTGTGCAGTTGAGCAACAAGGCTGAAGATATTTTCTGCCTTTTGTATGTGACAAGGCTTATCTGTTAGGGGAGGAAAGAAATACCATTCCCTGAGTTTTAGTGGTTCCAATCAATTCCAAACTCTTCGTGGTATTTCTTTAACTTACAGCAAAAGTATATTCTATAGAAAAAATGATGCAAGAGCCAATTAAGACACGTGCAGTTTGACACAAATAAAGAGGCTGGCTGAACCTCTAAGACCTTTTAAAACTAGAAACAAGACCAAAAAACAAACGAAAAAGGTAACTCTGAAGACTTACTATGATTATTAATATTTATACTGTGTGTAGATTCACTCACCTGCTCTCTAAAGCTCCAACCACTAAAGCAATCAAGTAGCAAGGTATGGGAACCTAATGCAGAACATAAGAAAAAAATCTTATTAGCAATGTGAGCTATCAACTCATCAGCTATCACTGATTCAGCCAAAGAAAAACAACAGTATGTAAGTAGCATGCACACTTCTGCCATAGTTTCCTGCCTTAAGTTATAATAAAGGCATTGGTTTTCTCTCTCCAGATTACACTCCTCTATCTACAAGTACTCGTTCCATGGATCCTTCAAACAAAATATCATCTCTGTTTGAAAAAAAAAAAATCTGCATACTTAAGAGCACACAAAATGCCACCAGTTTGTGTACTGTTCAGAAGAAAGTTAGTTTTCCATATTCATTTCAGTTTCATTAAATTTCATAGGAAGATAAATTAAGAGATATTGCTCAGAAAACAGGCACTTTTGTCACAAAAAGGAGCCAGAAAAGTTTTAATGAATTCAAGTAAACAAAGAATATTTATGGATAAAAAAGATTCAGCAAAATCAAAATGTATATATTTGAGAAAAAAAATGACAGGAGAGTAAATTTAGACTGTCACTTTAGGAACAGCGGAATCATTAAACAAGCTGCATCACTTAATAAAACTTCATCATGAGAACAGTAATCTTTAACTAGCCAGAGACACTTGCCATAAAAGACAAAGTTTTCACTTGAAAAAAAAGAAAAACAAACCAACCAAAAATATTCTGTTGCCAGAATTTGCCTAACTTCAGTTTTAAAACTGTTTTCAACGCTCAGCTTCACTGTTATGATCTCGTGATCTCGGTAAGCTTAAAATTTGTAGGATCTGTTTTCCAAAACTCACTTTCATGTTACTCAATTCCAAGCACTACTTCCCAAGAATCACCATAGACAGAAAGCGTTTTGACAGTACTAGCTTTGAGCCAAAATAACCAGTAAACACCACCAGCACCTACTGGCTGACTTTTCAGAGTTGCAGATTTGTAATACCTCGTATTTCAGTAGTGGCACAGACCCATCACAAGTCACACAATTTATCCGAAGTGACTGTGAAACCGCATGAGTCAGGAATAAGACCACAGTCAACTGCTGAGTGGCCCAGAACACTTACGTTCTGACTGAACTGATATATCTTCCGACTGCTGTCGTCTGGGTCAGGCATCTCTCCATCGCGGTTAGCACTCATAAGAGCCACCAACTCTTTAGGAACAGATATCTGAAAAGTTACCAGAATACATTACTTGAGGCATATATGAGAGTAAGTTCAAGTATTTTAACTTTATAGCCCTCTTTGCTGTCCTATTGTCAGTTTTTCCTGATTTAAGAAGTTATTTCTTTCCTACTACAGCAATTTTCTATCTCCTTTTGGAAAACAAGGTACATATGAATGAAAAAAGATATGATATACACAAAAGAAATTGTAAAACTAGAGAAGAGACACAGGAAAGATACGCAGGGTTTGGCTTAATTTAAGCTAGAAGTCACTATTTTCTGGTTTAATTTTAGGCCACATGCCTAAATAACAATCACCCATTGTAGTAGTTGTCTTAGTTAGACACACATGACTTAGGTTCATCTACCTCTGCATAGTAGGTTAGTTTCACAGCAGGTGTGTCTTGGCATGGAAAGATGGCTCTGCAGTGGGTAGCCTGTAGAAGGAAGAGATAAAAGAGCTAAAACATACAAACTCTCTAACGCAGAGGACTAGAAATAAATCAAACTAATTTACTATACTGGAGATCTACACAGCTCCTCCAGAGAATTCATTTTATACGAACCAATACTTCCTATCACTTGTAGCTTATAGTAGTTTTCATAGTTAAGGCTTTTCTAAAAGAAATAGTGGTGGGCAAGACAGATCAGTAGTCACACATATTGATTGCAAAGGACTGCATGGTCTTCAACAAGAACACCGGAGAGGGTAAAGCAGTTCTGGAATTATTAAATTACTAACATATAATAAAGTCTCAGCAATATCCTGACTTATTAAGTGTTTTCATTTAGGACCTTTGACACATGCAATCAGAAGTTACGAGCTACTGTACTTTCAGCAGCTTGCTTTCCTCTCCAACTCTTTGGAAACCAGCGGTAATTACAGTGATATGTAAACAACGAGTCTTAGAAAAAAATAAAAATCCACTCAACCTGACACTGGCTGAAGAGAAATGGGTGTTTCTTTCCAGAAGTTTGCTCTGGAGAAAACCACTGGAGAGCTGAAGACTTTGGAGAGCTTTCAAAAGAGATTTCAACAACTGCTTCTTGTCCCCTGTGCAATAAAGAATATGGTCAGACTTTTTGACAGAATTCCTGATCACCACTGAAATTCTTCTTCAAAGATGTCTGTAGAACAGGTTTGCAGCACTGTCTCAAAAGCATTAAAAAGAAACACATTAAAACAACTTTCCCCTTTCACTTATGACAGTAAAAATTAGCTCGTTTATTTCAGCTTTACTGTCTCAAGACACTTCTGTCATTGTTCTTACCAATCAGAAACTTCTCCTCTCCAAGGAAAATATGAATGTTTTCTCTAAACTATTTGGACAGCCACATACATATAGTCTTGTCAAACTATCTAACACTATACATGTAAGCATAAAAAGCCCATTGCAATAAGCAAACAACAAAAAGTATATTAAAAAGCCTATGTAAGAACATACATGCTCTAATAACATCGGATTTGTGTGTTCTGTAAATGAAAATTTTAGTTTTGCAGCTGATGGTATGCTCTGTAAGTATGATTCTTAAGAGAAAAACATAAATACTGAAAATGGTAATTACTGGAAAAACCTACTAAAAGTCAGGTTAAAAAAAAAAAAAAGTTCATATTGACACCAGTTCTGCAACCCTGAATAAAAGTAAAAATTAACAGCTCTTTGCAAGGCAGGTACCAGCTTGCTAACAAGGGAATACACACACAAACCAGACACATCCATATTCTTATTTTTAAAAAACATATCAAAACCACAATTGGCACTAAAGGCATGCAGAAGTATCCACTTCTGTTACCTGACAGTTCCAGGTTGTACATGCAATTCTGAAATTAATCACCCAACCATAAATCAGAACAAACTTCAGCTAATCAGAGGAATTGAACACTAGATAAACTAACCAGGTATACATACCTTGTTTATAACCAGTATTCCAAAGTACGTATTTGACAAGAGAAAATAATTTGTATTACCATAAACCACATTCTGACTGTTCAGTAAGCACTTTCAGTTGTAACTCCTACCCTTTTCTATCACTGTTTCATTGATACTTACACGGGGGACTATATCTCAGACAAGATTATAAATTCTTACGATCATAACTCATAATCTAGCTTTTTTTCTTATAAGGAATTCTAGCAACAATAAAAAAGCGGAAAGTCAAAGAAAAGAAAGAGGTAGAAAAAAGAAAGAGCAGAAGCTATGGCCTTTTTAAGTACTGCATTTGTTCAGTATCATATCTGATCATAAATACAATCACATATACACAACACACAAAGAAAACTGCCCAAAAAACGTACTGTAATCTGGAATCAACTTTTCAATTCATGCAATATAAGAGGTAGATTATGGTTAGTTTATTCTCCCTCATGCTGCCAAAACTCAAGCTCCTGTTTTTAGGCACTTGGGGTTAGCATAGTCAATAAAATAAAACTTCTACTGCTTGAAAAGATGCTTCTGTCTAATCATAGTGGTAACCTGCAGTTCGACAGAAACACAGGATCAGCCCTTGAGTAAGAGAAAGGCAAGCAGGGTCTGCAACTCTGTACACACTATACTGTAACAATTCTGAACGTGACAAAATTCAGGCAGTTGAAGCAGAAAGAATATTACCGATAAGAAACACTGGGAAACTACATGTGATACATTACACATAGTTTCCCTACTTACTTTGGCAAGTAATTTTTGATACAGACCAGGATGCTGTTGGCCTTCTCAGCCACCTGGGCACACTGCTGGCTCATGTTCAGCCGGCTGTCCACCAGCACCTCCAGATCCCTTTCTACCGGGCAGCTTTCCAGCCTCTCTTCCCCAAGCCTGTAGTGCTGTCTGGGGTTGTTGTGACCCAAGTGCAGGACCCGGCATGTGGTGTTCTTACACCCCACAAAACTGGCCTCGACCCCTCAACCCGGCCTGCCCAAATCCCTCTGAAGAATCTTCCTGCCCTTGAGCTGATCAACACTCCCGCTCGGTCTGGTACATGATATATAATACCTGGAAACGGGTACAAAGACTCACAAGCTTTTGGCTGTCCAACAAAAGCCAAATATTAAATACATCTACAAAATCACATACTAAATAAAATCGACACCCTAATTTACAAGTCCCTTTGCAAGCTTTATACAAGGACCCTACAGGCAGACAAGCAGCTTATACAGTGCATTTTGGAAACCACCTAAAGGAACAGGCAAAAGTCCATACCTTCTTAGTTCAAAAGGAAGTGTAATTTCCAGGGGGGTGCCCTTGAAACTGTGCTTTTCTCCAAAAACAAATTTTGCATCCTGTCCATTTACGGTCACTTTAAATACCTGTAGGTCTTTTGTATCTAAGACCTGTAATGAAGTAAGTATTATGTACTTGTTAAATAGTGTCATAATTAATGTAGCACTTGTCAAATCTCACATTCAAGTCCATCAGAAGAAAAATGTATTAATACTCACTAAGACCAGTGAAATTAACTATGTCAAGTACTAGCAATCAGCATTTTAATACATTGAGCTTACAAAATTGGAATGGAAAGCTGAAGAAAACCAGCTACTGACCATGAAAGTGAAACAGGAGCTAACTAAATAAACCTCAAAGGTAAAACACTTCACAAAGCTACTATGAGATAAGGAGAACAACAGAAAAGCCCCCACCAAGGCTTTTTTTTCCTGTAACTGGCCTCTATGAACCAAGTCTTTCGTGCAACAGAAGACTCAGCATGCAGCAACCCCATGTGGAGCATGAATAAAGTTTTGGTCTCTGTTTTAAGAGGATGTTGGGGTTTTTTTCCAAAAAAATAAGCATCAATCACAAAAGGATTTTAGGGAGCTAGCAGAAAAATGCCACAAACCCCAAGCTCCACTTCACATGGAGAGTAAAGAGGTTTACACTTGTACTTGCACAGCTGAGGAGGCAGCCGGCAGAACAAAACACACACGTGAAAGAAGCCATGAACGCAGCGTTCCAGCGCTTTATTCCCATCTTTTCGGCAACGGCCACTTCGACATTTTAAGGAGAAAATACGTATTTCTACCCGTCCCTTCCAAGGTGCGGGCTCCGGGCGCCACAGCCGAGACGCTCGGGTCGCTGACGAGGGCGTCGGGGGCCGCGGGCGAGCCCGACCAGTGCCGTGGCTCCAGCCGAGCAAGGCGGCGCAGGAAGGAGGATCCCAGGAGGGCGAGGCGGCGGCGGGAGGGGACGGGCCGTCCCCGAGAAGAGCCCCCGGTCCCCGCCGTTGCTGCCCCGGCCGGGGCTCCGGGCTCGCCCCTCACCCCCCCCCCCCCTCCCAGCCCACCCCGGCCCCGCCGTTACCAGGCAACGCAGCGCCTCGCGCTCGGCGCGCGCGGTGAAGGCCGCCGTGCCCCGCAGCGCTCGCGCGCCGAAGTCCACGCGGCAGCGCAGGTAGAGGTGCCGCGTGAGGCAGCACGAGGGTGAGGCGAAGGAGCTGTGATCCGCCGCCATCGCTCGAGCGCCTCACCTCCGTCTGCCGTGCCGTGCCGCGCGGCCGCGGGCAACGCCGCACCCGCCCCGCCCTCCCGCCGGCTCCTGGGAGGAGTAGTTCCGCCCTCCGCGAGAAGGGGCGAAGGCAGCACGCGGACAACTACAACTCCCGTGGTGCATTGCGGAGGGAGGAGGGGCGAGGAGCGCCGGGCAGCGTGATTGGTCGCGGGACACTCACTCGTCGCTGGGCCGTCAGAGGGTAGGAAACCATGTGGTGACTACTGGAAAAACTGTCGTTGTACAGTTCCTCGTTAGTATAGTGGTAAGTATCCCCGCCTGTCACGCGGGAGACCGGGGTTCGATTCCCCGACGGGGAGGTACGCACGTGTTTTTTACATATATCCTTTTCTCGTCGCCGGCGTGGCCTCTATAGTAGAGGCAAAAAGCAGTTATTTTCGAAATCACTCTTCCTGCCGGACAGGCGCTGGAAAGGCACCACGACTTTAAAACAGGAAGCATAGAAGAAAAAGACGTGCAGGGCCTGACTTCCCTCAGGCCTGAGGCCGGCGGGGCTCTGGCAGCCTGGTCACAGGGGTCCACAAGCTCAGCTGCTTAACCCAGAGAGCGTGTAGGGAAAGTATCTTCATATTTAAATGGCTCAAACAGATGAACAAGGGCCTTAATTAAGCCTTCCAAAAGCATTCACCGTTTTTTTTTTTTTTTACACAATGATGGAGATGAAAAACCCCTCCTTCCTTTTTATTTTAATCCCTCAGCGGAGAAACATCATTTATTTAGTTATTAAAATCTCAGCACAAGGATACTAAAAGGAACCTCCTCCCTTCTGTGGGAGGTCAGCAGCCCCCTAGCAGCAAAGGCAATTGCTCAAATTTATCTTTCCCCAGGTTGGGAACTGGGACGTGAGACGCGAGGCTGAGGCACTTGGCCGCCAGGGCCGTGGGCTGCGCGTGCCTGGGTGCAGGGCGGGAGGCCTGCAGGGCCCTGCTCTGGCCCTGGCTTTCTGCACTCAGACAATCTCAGTAAGATGAATTTGACGCCCTGACCCGGGCATTGAAAGCAAATTATTCTGTACCGTAAGCGACCTTGCATCAACCACACAAGCACAGCAGCAAGCTCTCAAGGGAGGACACACACAAGGAAAAAATATCTCTGTGTAGTAAGAGCTAAGATCCAATTCGACAGCAAAGTCTGGCAATGAAGGGTGATTACTCTTGACAAAACATCGCCGAAAGCCGTGGGATGTAGTGCTGAAAGCAGAACCTAACCTTTGTGACCCTTAGAAATCAGTTCCCGAAATGACACTTCCACAGCCTGTGTGCACGCAGCCTTGGGAGCAGCACACCAGGAGTTGCAGGGAGCTGCAGGCACAAGAGGCACGCAAAGCTTGAGGTATGGTGCAAGACCAAGAGGTGCTTTCCATGGGCTCACCAGATGGTGGCAAAACCCATGGGCCTCCTGAGACCACCCCACTGCCCCAGCTGTCCCACCTGGATATGACATTGAGATGGGAATGTGAGGATATGTGACATGGGGCATCATCCACAGTGACACCCTGGAGCTTAGTATAGACCAGCTGAACTAGATCCATGTGCAGACAAGCCCAGATAAACCCAGACAGGAGAGGAAGGAAGATTCAGCAGATCTATTGCTGTGCGTGTTACAGAAAGAAGAAAAAATAACCGCAACATTTTTCCTTTTGCAATTTCTGAGTTTCCTCCCATGCCCACTTCCCCTTTTCAAAACCCACATATATATGTCATCAGAAACACAAGGAAACTCATTTTGTTTAGTAGGCAGTTTATTTCAAAGCAGAAGATGGACCATAAGATGAGATGTAAGAACCATTTAGTAGTTCATATGTGTTGGCATCCAGTCAGGCAATTTCGTCTGTTGTAAAACAATAAGGGATTATAAAAGCGATTAATTTGAAACAGAAGTATGCTGACAGTGCTTTATAGGCATGAAATAGTCTTGCTTAGTCAAGGTTCCCGATTTCAGATTAAGCTTTCACAGAGCACAAGCAAACAACCCAAGAGGCAAAGTTTTGCTGTAGATATGCAGCTTCTAGAGCCCTGGAAATTTGTTCCCGTTTGTTCATGGGCAAAGGTGAAAGGAAGAGAAAGAAAGAGCTCAGGGCATTGAGCAGGGTTTCATAAGGTCAGCCTTTCTGCCCCTGCAGCGTACTTTGTTCTTGCCTAAATCTTGTCCAGGTCAGCTCAACCTCTTTCCCATATCCTTCCGTACCGAATCCTTCCCAAGCACCCCCACAGTGCTGTTGCACCCCACATGACCGTGTGGGAGCCAGCACCTCTGGAACGCCAGTGGCAATGCTGGCAAGCTCCCTGCACTGCCTTGTACGTGAGAATCACGGTGTGGTCCAGGCCGGCTTCCCCATGAGCAAAGTCCACAGGAGGCAGCAGCAGGAAGCCTGCAGTGTTTGCAGAAGGAAGTTTGAAGGAGGCACTGCTCTGGAGGAGCAGACACCGCTGTATTGCCAGGAGAAACCTTACCCTGATTTCTCTGACAAATGCCTATTGAATTATCCACACAGAGCCTTCATCCGCATCTCTTTTGGTGTTCCTAGTTACCCCATTCCACTTGCCGTCATGTGTGTGTTTTATTATCCACACCTTACCAAAAGCTCAGGGAAAGCCAGTATCAGCTTTATGGTATCAGCTGCGGCCAAACCAGCAAGACAAGAGCAGGCTGGAAAGTAAACTCCCGCTTGCAGCCTCACTGTTCACAGATCACGGTAGCAGAACAGCGCTGAGGGAAGTTCTGGACTGGAAGTTCAGCCTGAGCATGGTAACAGCATCTTGTTGAAGCATCTTGTTTAAGCACATCTAAGCCTGGAGTACTGTGTAGCTCTGTGTATTCTCTGCTCTGTGTGTTGTATTGATATGTGTATTTAACCAAGTGTGATTTATGTACGCTTAACTCTGCCAAACGTTTTAATTACTCTTTGTCAAGATGATTTTCGGAAGGCAAAAGGTTGCCCGCAAACATTGGAAACTGCTTGATGTCATTAGTAATGACAAAACACAAACTTAAGAGCACCGAGAATCTTGCAAGTTTTATGTTGGTTAAGGGCAAGTAAAAGAGAAGACCCTCTTCTTAAACTTAGTAGCTATAGCAATAAATTCGTATTTTAAGCCTAGTGAAAAATAAGTTCTCAGCAATTGTTCTAGGCAGTCCCAACAGGGAAACTCAAACAGAATCAGTCACTGAAAATATGCTAATTAGAAGGAAGCTAATCAATAAATCAGTAAATAGGGAGATCAGGTAGAACATAGTATGAGTGCTCAGCAAGGGCTAATAGAAATAGACAATGGCAAATTGTTCACAAGCTTTCTTGCAGATCAGGACAGCAAATGGAAGCATGATGATCTGACAGTTCAGGAGGATACAAGTCCTCTACTTCACCTTCATTCTTCCAGAGAGACTCCTGGTGTTAACCCTTTTGGCTGGCTGGCAAGGGGAGAGGGGAATGTAGTTGCCCCTCAAAAGGTGCTGAAACAATTCGTGCCATAGCTGCTACACATTGATCCCTACACAATGTGAACCGGCTGATCATATAAATAAGAAAAGCATCTTGGAAGAATTTAATCTTCATTTTTTGAAGTTTTAGCCCGTCACCATTAGTCTCCACTACCTGTCGGCCCCAAGGACCTCAACAAGCTCCACAGCCTACCCTCTGCACTGAGGAGTCTGGCTGACAGTGATTGTGACCAGCTCTATCATGGAGCTATCCTTGGCTCAGCTCCTGGAAAGAGAGCCTTGTGAAGGTGTCACTGTCCCTGCCCTACTTGCCTTGTGTGGGTGCTGTGGGACTACACCCTTGTAGGTGGCAGCAGGGACCTGCCAGCCCCTGAGGAGCAGCCCGCTCCTGTGGCTCCCTGGCACACCAACACACAGAGTAGGATGCAGGTCTGTGAGCACAGCGTGCCACCGAGGTGCTAGCGGTGGAGTCCCTTCATGGCAAATTTCCAATCTCTTTACACAGGTCTGGGTCTTCAGATGCTGCATGTTGCCACAGCCCTTCTTGGGTCAGTGGAGCAACATTAATCTAAGCCACATGGAGTGCTGACCTACACACCAATTAAAAAATAACCCAAGCTGCCATCAGGCATTTGATCCTAATGCATGCTGCAGTTTTATGACTCCTCTGAACTACCCTGGCATCTTCCCATGTTAGCTTATAATCAGGGTAAATTAGATGTCCTCTCTTTCTCCTGTAGCTCTTAACATACTGAACGCTTAATGCTTGAGCATAATGATTTACAAGAAACTTTTCAGTTTTGTACATGGACAACCGGTAATGGATACCATTTCCTGGGACAGATAAGGTGGAAAATACTTAAAAGCAGTATATTATTAATAGTTTATCCTGCATTCATTTTTTGAGCAGCTTTAGAGCACCTATTCTGTCTGGTTTTCTGAGAAAGACAGTTTCTCAGGCTCGTCTTCCCTGCAGAAGTCTACAACCATTTCATACGGCTGTATTTCTACAGGTCGGAAGATCTATTACATACAATTTTCATCATCCTTCTTTTCTTTTGGAGGGAATCTATTTTGTAATGTTTTCAGTTCATTCTTTCTTTTGATTTTTAAAATACTTTTGCACAGGCAGTCTCCTTTTTTCTTTTTAACTTCCATATCGCTAGACATGCACACAGCTTGCACAACCAGAGTGGTTAACCTCAGCTTGTGGTTGCTATCTTTAAGTTATCACAGAGACCTGATGTTCAGAGACACTCTTATTATTTCAACACTGAAGCACCCCAAAATTACAACACACATTTAAAATTGCTAACCTACAACTCTGTAACTGACTTTAAAATTGTCACTTGAACTGCTTGTATTTGCATTTCTACACAGTTACAACATGATTCATTTTTAACACTTCAAGGTGTGCAGTGTGTTTTCTTCTCCAGAGGATGTTTTTTAACTGTATGCCTCATCATGATAGGCTCAGGTAATGGCGATTCCTGCCTCAGTAACAAAAATCCAGATGAAACAGTTAACTCCTCTGTTAATTTGATGCTAAATGTCTATTACACCACTTAGCGTGCTCAGCATTTTTGTTCTTCCTCAGATATTTTCTTTGTTAGAGCTTTTGAAATCTCCTGGATGGCAACACTTCCTCTTTCTGGTCTTGTTATTCTTGTTTACCAACAGTGGCTTGCAGCATCCTTCTCCGTCTGAGAACTCTAGAGCACACAAAGCTTTATTGTGCAAAGAGAATTGCAGTATAGGAGGAAACCAGCTATGTTTTCAACGTACCTATAGTTATTATTTGCTTCACAATAGTCTCAATTACCAGTTTTAAAAACATCTCTTTCTGAGTGATTGGGTCTTTCTGTTCCATGAGGTACCAAACAAACAAGCTCATACTAAATTTTAAGCATCCAAGAGTCGGCATTGAAACAAAAGGGATGGTATATGTATTTCACACAAAGCATGTTCACGAACACTTTGCCTGAATAGGACGCAGATGCTTATCTTCTTGCAGGATAAACTCCATGATCACAAAAGGGAATTTTATCTCTGTTGTTTAATATATAAAGATTTTCCGAGATGAGGTTTCATGTTTGTTTTCATAGGGTTGAGCTTTAAGTGACCTTTTTCCCTGGAGATCAATACAAAATGACCTCTGGATAAACTCGGGATATTGTTTCAGGGGTAGGAGTGCTACTAAATTGTGCCTAGAGATGCACAGAAATATATTCATCTCCTCCTGCTTCCACACAAGACAATGGCTTACGGTGATTAAGATGAAGTAATTAGGCTGCTTTTGATCTCATTATAGGGCCAATAATCTACATCTGTAGATCAGCAGGTTGGATTTCCCTTAACTAGCCTTGATTTTTTAAATTAGATATGACTCTGAGCCTTTTTTTGATTCTTCAGAGAGACGGTACAGAGCTTTTGCATCTACTTATATGAGTATGGGTTCCTCCAGTTCAAGTTTAGAGCAAAAATGCAAACTAGAGCAAGAACACAAACAGAAACTATTTAATTGTGCAGAAAATACCATATTAACCAAAGGTTTCAGCAAAAATCACAGAATGAATCATACAATGGTTTGCATTGGAAGGAACCTGCTTCCAAGGGATCTGGATCTGGTTCGAATTCCCCTGCCATGGGCAGGGACATTTCCCACTGGACCAGGTTGCCCAAAGCCCCATCCAGCCTGGCCTTGAACACTTCCAGCGAGGGGGCGAGGGGGCTTCCACAACATTTCTCGGAAACCTGTTCCAGTGTCTCACCACACTCACGGAAAATGATTTCTTCCTAATATCTAATCTAAATCTACCCTCTTTCACTTTAAAACTGTTATCCTTCACTACACTCCCTGATAAAGAGTCCCTCCCCTTCTTTCCTGTAGGCCCTTGTTAAGCACTGGAAGGCCACTACAAGGTCTCCCTGGAGCCTTCCCTTCTCCAGGCAGAACTACCTCAACTCTCTCAGCTTGTCCTCATAGGGGAAGTGCTTCAACCCCCTGATCATTGTGCTTTCTTCTTTGCAGTCAGTGTGACAGTACCTCTGCATGTAATTTTTGAAGTTGCAGAGGGCTTGCTTATTTCTTCTGCCCAGTTTACTACCTTCACACCATCTGCAACATTCTGCTGTTAATCAGCACCAACCAATGGAAATTTTCACAAACCATTTGATTTTACATTTCTGCCCCCTCTTCTGTGTAGACATGGAGTGTGATCTGAAGGCTTGGCATTATGTTTATATTGCTACGCATGCTTTCAGGATGTTGCCAGTTCCCCCAAATTTCAAGGGCTTTGTGTCTGGCACAAAAGAATCTCATGTTTTCAAATTAGAATTTGCATCTGTGACCCTTCTGCTAGGCTTTGCCTGGCAGCAGCTTGGCTGCAGCTTGGAGAGATCAAGCTGGGAAAATGGAGTTATTCCATGCCATTACTTAACAAACTGTGCATTTTCTCAATAAGCAGTGAAGGATATGTAATCAAACAATACTTTATTACAGAGATGGAAAAAAAGAGAAAGGAAACAAAAGAATTATCAAAAGAGCCAAAGAGAAATGCTTTCTCCAAAATCACTGGATGATAATGTGAGTCTTCATGGCTTTCCAGTGAAGGGTTGTAAGGGCATGAACAGCAACCGCTTGTTCACAGTTTGTTGTCCTCTTTATTTCTCAAACCCAGATGTTTCTTCACTTATGCTCTCTCAGGCTACGAGTTAACAAGTTCCACTGTTTACTTTGCAGTGAGGAGTTGTTCCCTGCAGTGCTCTTCATTAGTTATCTCTGCTGTTCCTTTGCCCTGGAGACCTCAGCTTCTTTGCAGGAATACCCATAGTGTTCTTGCCATAAAGACTCCCTAAACAGATGAACTAGTAGACTTCCCCCTTTGTCTGTAATGGGGACATCCCAGGCCTGAGAATATCTGGAGACAAATACCACAGGCATAGTCAGCTTTTCTGAACACAGGCAGTAACTTTCATAGTTCTCTCATAGTTGTTTTTGCCATGGCCATTTCATAAGGCAGAAGTGCCTTCCTGCCTCTCCCCCAACTTATTGCATAACATGCAACATAGCACACAGAAGTCTGCTATGCAGGTGTCACTCTCTTCACTAGAAACCTACGGAGCACCCTATCTATCCAGGTTTCCATGCCTGTGGTGCTCTCAGCAGAGGGATTGGTCTTCTCCTCTTGCCCCACGATGCGTAACCTCAGCCAAGTGATGTTGCTGTGGCAGGTTGCCTGTAGCCCTGCCCTTTCTGTGCAGGGATAGCTCCAAAACTGTGAAGCAGGACCTTCCTGGGAAAGGCCACACACCTAGAGGAAAAAGCTCCTGTGCAGGTTTGTGTAGAGCCATTTTGGGCCATGAACTGAAGACCGTTCCCCCTCTCCCCTTCAGCTTCCCTGCTGAAATAGGCGAGGGGCAGCCCAAGAGAAAGCCTTGGGCCTGCATCTTTACTGCCTGAATCTGGTTGAGTCCAGATGGCCAAAGGCTGACTGAGATGATTTTTCGTTGTACTAAGTACATGAACTGAAAGAAGGTCTTTGCTGAGTTCTCTAGAACTGTCTTCAGCAGAGAAAAAGGTTCAAGAAAGTCCAAGAGATCAGAGCTTAAAACCTGGGCTGAACAAGAATAGCAGGGTACAGGCAGGCTCTCAGGCGTGTTATGAAACACTGTTTGCAACTGGTGGGACTCCTCTCAAAAGTGAGATCCTCTCAACTTGAGCACTTGCCAGGATGCTTGTGCAGACGCTGCACAGACTGGACTGAAGAAATAGAATAGATGGCTCACTTTAGCAGAAGCTGGTGTTATTTTGGCTCAAATGCTGAGCGGAAATAAGAAGTTTGATAGACCTCTTCTGAAGACATACTCAAATACATTTACTTAGTAAGTGCTCAACTTCTGCCAGTATCTGACCGAAGTCCAAGGCAGCCTGTTTAGCTGTCTGGGATCTTGTTTCAGACACTCAAAGGTGGCCAAAAGGGCTCCATCTCCTCCATAGTTCTGGGAATTAGGATCTGTCAGGACTGGTGGTGAAATGTTCCTTCATCCATGCCCTCTATGAGCTAGGAGATCAAACAGCCAGCAAAGGAGGATTTGGGCTTTTGTGAAAAATGCAGCACACATCCTGGCTCCTCAGGCTGGAACCTTTCACCCTCCTGTCCCCATTAGCCAGGGCTGGGCTGTGGGGAGCACCGTGTGGGGTTGGCATGGGGTAACCAAGCCACCCTGCAAGGAGCCCATGGCCAAACTGAGCAATGGCCACGCCTGCCAAGGTGAGTCTCAGAGGCAGTCCACAGAGTCCATAGGTGGGCTTGTGCGAAAATCAGGTACAGCAGCTTGAAGCCTCACCAGCATCCCTCCCCTCATGATTTTTACAAAACACAAAGCCTTCTCACCATCATTCCACTTCCAGAATACAAAAAGCACTACTGGGAGTCAATAGACTTCTATTTTTAGTGGGTTTTTCTTTCCTTTCTTTCCTTTTTTTTTCCTTTTCTTTTTTTTTTTCTTTCTGGCTGATTCCCCTCATTAATGTACTAGCATTTCTTGGGAGGGTAAATTTTACACCAATGTGTGGGCTGCCAGAGGAAGGCTAGAAGTCTACCAAACACCACAAAGAAATGAGCAAGCAAGCAGGCACAGACAGGCTGGGCAGCCCCTGTTTTCTCTGGGCCAGCAATGGACATCTCATCAAAAGGAAATCCTGCGTATGACCTTTCACACTGTGCAGCCTCACTCTCAAAATTTAGTGGAAATAAGCAGCTACACCCAGTTTTTACTTCAGCTTGCATTTAATGTATGATTGTACCCCATAACTCTTCCCATCACACTCCCAGATTTTTCTTCATTTAAGGTCTGGAGAACTCTGAGTATCTGAGAGAGACCAATAAGGGAAGTATTCATGCAGTTTTGCTTTTAAATAAAAACTTCCTACAAAATCCTAAAAAGGAGGAAGCAGTATTGCTAGACAAATGTACAAAACAATGCAAGAGGCTTGGCTGGACATAGTTGCTTTTGTTGCTGAAATATGTAGCTGGACAATAGCCATGGCAAGCTTCAACCCAAGTAATATGAAACAGGTTGTAAGTTTATGTGAAGACATTGATAAAAGCTCAGGGAATGTATTTTTAATATAGATGTCTATAAAGTCACAAGTAGTCTGGAGAAGATGAACTGGGAATGGTTATTTATTGTTCCTCATAAAAGGAGAACTAGGAGGCACCCAATGAAATTTTTGGCAAACAGGCCAGCAAAAGAAAGCACTTTTTCATGCACTTAAGTGAATTCAAAGCAGTCATGTAAACTAGGAAATTCATTGTCACAGGGTGTTGTGGACACTTGGAGCATAAACTGGTTCTAAAGAGTTAAACAGTCATGAAGCCTAGAGTTAAACAGTCATGTAGCCTAGATCTGACAGTGCCTTTCAAATATTTTTGAGTCAATGCAGCTTCCAACTCCTGAGATCTGTAAAGGGCAGATTTCTATAACCTAGAAGATTATATCAGGGGAAAAAAATCACACCATACTTCGTCTTTCTTACGCTGTTATCCTTAAACAGGGAGAAGATAGTGAGGTGAGCCTTTGGTTTGGTCTGCTTCTGAAAGCTCTTAATCAATTATGTTCTTAATTAGATATATTGATTTTGCCCCAGGCAGGCTGCATGTCCTATGAGGTGCTTGTTTGGACTCAGGAGAGTGGTGTCTGGCTGCAAGGGCACAGGGGTGCTCAGTGTGGGCCTTGTCACGGACACTGACTGGGATTTCGGGGAACATTCTGCACGTGCAGGCTCTGCCACTGATTCCTTGTGTGGCTCATTTAGAAATTCCAGCTAAATGAGAGTAGTTTCCCCTTTGTCTATCTTGTGATTTTGACTACAAATCTTTGTGGGGGAACACATATGGACTATACGCAGAACTTAGCATTGTGGGACCTCTGCAGCCTCTTTGGATACAACTAATTTAAGAAGCAAGAGAACACTGAAAAGAAAGAAATCACTCTAGCTTCCTTTCCTGGTGAGAGGAAGGTGGAAGGTAGGAAGAGAAGATTATTACCATGAGGCCCTCACATTTTTTCAGGTTAATGTTGCTTTTCCAACAGTACAGAAGAGGTTGCCACACCAGAGAAATGAGTCTGCAGTTTCAGGCCAAAATGAGCTTGTTGGCAGCAGTTAGCATGGCAGAGCACTCTCCCATCAGCCAAGATTACAAATATTTTTAATTCCACACTGTGACTCACGTTCAGCCCTTCAGTCACTTGTTCGTGTTGCTAAGTAACTATAAGTTACAAGAGGAATTCTTCAACTTGAATTTCCAAAGAATTCTTGTTTTTTGAAAGTATTGAATTAATTGGACAGATATTGCTGGTTGCAGTCTGGAAAATCATCTCCCTGCTCTGGCCACTGGACTCAGAGAACTGGAGCTTTCCCAGCCATCAGGGAATGGGGTTAGGCAGTGGTGCCTGATTTACAGGATTTGCTTGAGGTTTTGTTAGGAAGCCAAACTTGAGCATACCTAATCTGGCTGATCTAAACATCTGGGCCACTGCTTCCAGTTTATGATGAGAACTTCTGCATAAAGAGTTATGTAACTCCATGAAAATTGCAGTGGTGATTATTGGTCATCCCCACAATTGTGACCAGTTCACAAATCTTGCTGTAATTTCCAAAATCTGGTTTGCCAAGAAGTTTGCTTTACCCAGTAGTAGTTTTGTACTAATGGTGTTAAACTCCAGTCTCGTCTCACAGGGAAGCTGCAGAGCGTTATTGTACATGAGGCAGAGAAGAGACAACATAATTCAAGCTGTGTTTTCTCCACAAAACAGAACTAGCTGCACAAACCCCACTCATTTTAGGCCCTGTAAATCCACCACTGGACTGGTGGTCTGTTGGACAAGCAAAAATGACATGAAGCCAAGTGGCACCACGTGCAGGCTGATTGCCCATTGAGGGCAGCAGCAGAGGCTCAGTCCCAGCCATGAGTGGAGGATGAGCCAAGAAGCAAGGCACCCTGAAGGCCAGGCAAGAGCCTTGCTTTGCAGTGTTGAGGCTGATCGTCCCCAGAAGTTGAAGCTCAATAATAAGAGGCTGAAACCAAACTGTTCCAGAAGCGGCAGAGACTTTGGGGATCTGCTCAGTGTCATCCAGTACCACCCTGTCTGTCCACTGTAGTAGCTTAGTTTGTTATCCAGAAAGATCCATTTGAAGGAGTAGCCTGGGAACCCTTTAGAAAGAAATACAGCATTTGTAGTATTAGCCCAGACTTCCTAGTCTTAGCTCTTCAGAAAACTACTGCTGTGGAGTGGTGACACCTAATGGTAGGGACATAATGCAAGACATGACACAGCAGTGGTGCAAATGAGCTAAAAGAACAGTGTCACTCTTCGTGGATATGAACTAAATGTTGGGATATCTTAAACAATTTAGACCTCCAACTGCAGGATTTTAATGCAATGTCTCCTTTTCAATCTCTCCATGTACTGTATTATTAAGATTTGTTCAAGGAGATTTTATTTCACATTCTAATACTATCCTCACCCTTTCTCCCTCCTGTGTTATCCTCTGCTCTGCTGACTCTGGCCTACCTTTTTTATTAAACCCTGCAATTTGTAGCTTTTCTCCAAGCAGCTTGTTCAGATTAGGCTTGCCTAGGGGCTAGTTTAAATTGCTCACATGACTTCTTGTAAGAAACATTACACACATGTTAAATTCATGAGCCAAAGTAGGCTTGCGTATAGAGTGCTTTCCATTTCCCTTTACCCTTTCCAGGTGGCTTTTTCCTCATCTTTCCGCACCTTTCCCACATTCCTCTTTGCCTCTCCCCACCCCCCTTCCACGCCTTTGAATGGAAACAAAGAGAATTTCATCTCTGTACAATGAGATACGACAATCCAGTCTGACTATCTAAATATTCAGCATTGGAATCTGTCCCTATAAAACTCATTTGTAGATAATTGCAATACAGTGTGCAAACGTAGCTGAAATGTGGAGAGAGAGCAGAGGGAGCCGTTCATATATCCAGTGCATTAATACACAAAGGAGGCATTTTTGCCTCCTTTGCTTCTGGGAAGCACAAAGTAAGAGTGGTTGTTCCTGCTTAAAGCAAGAGTGGTTGTTCCTGCTTAAATTTTGTTTCAGATTGTCCTATATTGCTCTCAGTGCAGACAGTAGCAGCTTTCTGCAATCCTCCTTTAGCAGGACTCCACTGCATCTTCCAGAGCTGAGAACAGAACTCCTGCCACTTTTATTACTGGGGTACCTTTTCTGCAGAGAGCATCCCTGAAAGGTGACACACACCTACTTATAGTTCTGTTACTCTGCTGCATCAAGAATGCAGTTTTTTTTCTAATTTTGGCTTTTTCTAGCTATTTGCTGGAAGGCTAGCAGGTGGCCAGTATGCTGGTGGGGACAGACAAGTTTGTTTGACTTGGGGGTGAGCATCTACAATATAAAAAGTCATTCTCAGTGAGTCTGAGACTAATCACAAATAGGGGGGTGACAACCAGATATTCTTAGTCCAGCTACTGTGAGCCAAAGGAACAGTGCTCGGTAAAATTAAGTGAAAATAAGTAACTGGGAAGGGAAATGCCTGTATTGAGGGGAAAGCTGTGACATTTTGCCCTCTTGAGGCATCATGGAGGAGAACTTTTATGAACCATTTCTTCTCAACAAGAGGAAAATAATCTGCTAGAGTTCACACCTCCTTAGATGCCGTGTAGTTCAAACATAAGACACTACCAGGCTTTCCTAGTTCCACCTCACACAAAATTACTCCTGCTGCTTATAGTTACTTCACACATCATGGCTATTGCAAGTGCAAGTGGCAATATGGCAATGCAATTAAGCCCGTCATCCATTCCAGCTAGCAGAGCATGGGCAGAGCATGTTTCCACGGTGGGGAGAACTGACTGAAGGAATGACACAGCCACACCGTTTTCCCATCTGGATGTAATCTGAGCTGTTAGGGCTATGTGCAAGTGGATGGTAAATGGTTTAGAGGCTGGTCGTGAAAGAACATGTCTTCCTCCAAAGACCCCCATAGAAATTCAGATAATCGGAGATATTTTCATAGAATCATAGAATACATTGTGTTGAAGGGACCATTAAAGGTCATCTAGTCCAATCCCTCAATCTACAAACGGGCACCCAGGATGTGAGTCATTTTCAGAAGGAGGACCTCAGCTGGGCAGCAGTCTCCTTCCTCACAGCAGCCTGTGAGACCCTACTGGTCTGTGGTGATGCTTACCTAGCTGATATCATGCCTTGATTCTCCATACGAATCAGCTGCCCTAAGCAGGCTGAGAAGCTGCTTTTGTGCTTTTTGGTCCTTTGGTCTAAAGCTCTTCCAAAGTTAGAACTGAACTACAGGAAGGCTCCCTCCTTGGAACCTTCCCACCCCATTCGCAGATCTCTGCCAGCCTCAGACCTAGACCCTGGACCTGCCAGCCCTCCCGTACCCTGTACTCTCCTGCTCTTTCAGCCTCCCTGCTGACCCAGGGTATTTCCACAGCACTTCAAGAAATACAGCCCAGAAGAAATCCTCATCCTTTGTATAACAGACTGCCAGCTGTGCAACACAGAACTGCAGGCTGCTTGTCCTCACTCTGCACCTCTCCATTTCCCATGGCCTCTTCCTCCACAGACTTCCCTGTGATCTTTTCTGCAATCCCATCGGGACCAAATCCTTCCTTTTACTGATCTGTGCGGAAATCTCGATGTCTTCTGAAAACTGTTCCCATAAACGACCCCAGCAAATGACCCCTAGCACCACCACTCACAGTGCTTTCCACTTTAATGAGCCTCTCTTTTAAAATTAATTACTGGGAATTATAGAAAGCTCTTTTTCACATAACCAGCAAAGGACAAACATGTCCCAAAACAACTTGCTATTGAAGACTGGGCCCTCTTGATTCAGGGCAGAAAAGATTCTTCCTACAGATTTTTCAGTGCTTTGCTACACAGATTAAAAAAGCTAAGTGACAAGAGCTTTCTTTAGAACATGTATGATGTTGTCAGACAACGAGGACCCAGGTATGTACATATTTGCTGACAGGAAATATCTACTTACCGTTAGTGTGCCTGAAAGACATGTACGTATTTACCTTGCCCTCACACCCACTGCGGGTCCTGGGGTGCTTAGTCACAGCAGAGCAGCAGGTTGGGGCAGCTGCACACTAAGTAGAGAGCTACTAGTACTAAAGAGATGTAGCTTAACTTCTTCAAGGAACACAGTTTAATTTAAGGCTGTTATAATTTTAATTGGAAACATAAAAACTATGTTCACCTGGAATGGGACGTTATTTACTGGTGAACAAGAGTAAACAATAACTTAATGCAGCTGAGGCAGCAGAGCACTTGCTTTCCTGGCATGCTTGGTAGTAAAAGCAGTCTGGTGTGTTGCATTGCAACGTACTCAGAAATGTCTTTATCTTTTACTGTTGTATTAGTGATTCTTTATTTGGACTACGCAAAGCTACTACACAAAACTTTACAGAGAAGACCAAATGCTCTGCTAATATAAGTCATGTGAGAAGGAGATAATTTTCATCTACTGATGCCCTGCCCAGACAAGCCTCAGCCAAGATTTCGTTACGATAGCCAAGTGACACCGTGTAGATGTGGTACTTCCTGGCTATATTTGGTGTTAGATCATTGAATATTTCATAGAAAATTGTGATGGCATTTGCAAAGTATTAGAAATAACTTTTTAAGAATTTAGGTTTTCAGGTTATACACACAAGCTGACTGACAATTCCTAAATACAATTGGCATCTACATGGAAAGAAGATGGTCTTCAATGAGCCATACATCTTGGACTGACATACAAAAATATTCTGAATGTCTTTACAGTATTATTATTAGTTGCCCCTTTAATTCATGTTCACAAATATGGGCAATGCAAGTTATTTTATTTAGATTTTTAATTTACTGTATGACTATTACATAAATTACAGGGAAAAAAAGCACGTGCCTTTCCTTATGGATGTCTCTCTGGAGAGACATACTATTATAATTTCCAACTCAGTACATATTGTTGTGTACATCCGAAAGATTTATATCCTAGTCATATTTTTATTGGATGTACTGGCTTATTTGCATCTGATGCTATGCTTTGTATAAAAAAAAATATTTTATATTTTGGTGTCCTGATGGTGGCAGTAGGAGATTTTACAACCGAGTTTGCAGAAATCAATGATCCAGCAGTAAACAGCCTCATTACGTCTTCAAGAGGAGAAACTGCCTAACACGTCGTACCATTACTTATTTTGTTCTCCCCATTCAGACACAGCCCAAGTGACAAATTCTCATTTACACATACCAGATAAATAACCAGGAATCATGAAGTCTTCAAGAGGCATTTACAGAAGTGAGCTATTGCCTGAAACACAGAAATTTCCCTCCACAAGGTTTTCTTAAGAGAAGAAAGGAAGAAGTGTAAAGGAAGAGGAAAGCTGCAGGCAGAAGACCTCTGTCTGTGCCCTTTGGACAGCAGAACACCCCACGCACCAACCACTTCCATGAGCACTTCTCCACCTGTGTCAGGGTATTCATCCTGCCCTTCCCAGGGGAACAAAAGGTGGTTATATCCACGATGATCAGAGCCCGCCTGTTGGTGACAGCAGGCAAGGTGTCACTACACACAGTTTGTGCAGGAGGCAGGAGCAAACCCGCTGTGTTGGAGTGTGCTCTGTGCCTCTCACCGTGTCTGACTTCCTTCACTTGAGCTCTGTCACTGGAGGCATGAGACGGCTGGGATATGTGTAGACTGGGCTGGGTCAGCCCCAGCAGCACCAGTCCCCCTCAGAAATAGGAGAGGAGACACACTGGGTCCTCCACCACCCAGCAGGGGCAGCAAGAGTGACTCCAAGCTGTGCTGGTGACCATGGCAGTATGAGGATCGCAGGGAGCAAGAAGCACCACAGCTGGCTGTGGTGGGGGCCTGGGGTCCTGATGTGTCACCAAGAGAGGCAGAGATTAGGGTGGCAATGTGTCCATGACACAGTTGGAGAAGGACTGAAAAGACCAAAAAGCAAGGAAGCACAGGTACAAACGTACCACCAAGGAACACATGTGGGTAGATGTACGGTCCCTGCCTGTGCTGCCTTCTCCTTCAATTCGGCGTGTGGCTGACACAGCAGCCGTGCCAATAATAGAATCTAAGAGCGATTAACAAAGGACTTAAGCAGCTCAACAAGTCTGCCAGATTCTTTGTCCTTAAAAATTAAACAGTGGTAATTAAAAGTGATAATAGGGCTTTAAGAGAGATTAAAAAGAAAAAAAAAAGTCTTCCCAATGAACTGCCAGAGACTCCTTAAAAATTATTCTGCAGGAAATGAATGCCTGGAAGTGGAGCAGAATGGATATATTCACTACCCTTATCACAGAGGCAGACTCTGCTGCATTGATCCTTGGGAAGAGAAGTTGTGAATGCCAACAGCCTGTTCCTTATCCCGCACTTGCCCTGGTGTAAAGGAGGAGCAGCTCCACCAGGAGCAAAGGGAGTTAAACCCACTCTAAAACTGATTTACGTGCGACCTGAATCACCCTGTTTTGTGCCCAACCCAGAATAGTGAGCTGAGATTGATAAAACTGTTGCAGTGGCTTTTGTGGGAAAAAAAAAAAATGCCTCAAGCAAAAATGAGATGCTACTGAAATTTAAACAAGATTGTAGTAGGACCTTAACAACTGGGAACACACACTGGCTATTGTTTCAGAGACTGAAATCGTAAACCTGTATGAAGGCTATCAAAAAATGAATTTAGAGCATTAAAAATTTATAAAGACTTTTGAGTCCCTAGAAAGATCATTACTAGGCAACATATTGCTGTAGTTCCCGTCACAAGACACTGAGACGCTACAGACCAGGCTCCCTGTCAGTCCAGCTCCTTCCACCTTCGCAGTGCCGAAAAGGGAGCCGACCAGACACCTCAGTGCCATAAAATGCCTTTATGTGAGATGATCTTTGCCACTGTGAGGAGCATCGAGTCAGCAGGAGGCTGCTGAGGAACACGGAGTGGGAGGACTGAGGTCTCCAGTTACCATCATCCCTCGGCCTGAACCATAGGCAATCTGGTTATTTCCCACATTTGCTGATCAGTGTAGTTTTGACCTTTCCTTTAATACAAGTTAGCACTTTCCTTTAATGCAAGTTAGCACTTTCCCCCTCTATTTAGCAGGTTGAATCTGACTCAAAATGCCCCAGAGGAAATACTTCAAATGAACAGGTTTCATAAAAATTCTTTGACTCTGAAATGGCTTAGTATTTCATGGGTACTGCTGCTGACTTCATTCAGTGTGACTACCCTTTTTATGGTGCATGCAGTTTTCTCATTTACTGCTGGGTGGTTTTGTGGCAAAAGCACTCAAGGGGCTCGCAGTCTCCTCAAGGCTCTGCCTTTCTCTTTCAGCCATAACACCAAATGTGACACTTTCTTTGCGATAGCTTCTGTAGTTTTAAACAGGGAAAATAACACACTGCCTCTCAGAAGTATTAAAAAACTCTGTTCCTCATATTTATGAAGTGCTTTCAGTTTTCAAGAGAGTGCAATGTGATGTCAATGCAAATTATTAGTAGCTATTACTCACATAAATAGAAGAGAATTTTTATTTGGCAGGTCTCAGGTGGAAGTGGAACAGTCCTGTCAAATACATGCTGTGTTAAAAACAGATGGGTGAAAGAAAAACCAAGACCCCAAAGGGTCAGAACTCCTATCGAATCTACACACAAAGATATTGGCAGAGGCCAGTGTTAGCTCTAAGGCTCTGCTAAATGTTAGGTAGGATTTGCTAGACTGTTGGTCTCTCAACCAGATTTATCACCAAAAAGCTGTTTTATTTCTTATGTCCTTATATCCATTGCTTTTTATTGTGTCAGTTGTTCAAATAGTTCTGTGCATTCAGGAGCAGCAACTTCATCTCTCTAACAGAAAAACGTTGCAGCTGGCAGTGGCGCTGGGCCAATAATACACAGGATATTAGAGCAGCCCTGTGTTCAGTGTTCCTCTGCCCCAGCAATCTGGACTATGTTTTTGTAAATTTATTTGATCATGACACTCATGAAAATTACAAATTAACATCAGTAAGCAGGAGCTGACATGGTCTCAATGTATCTTGTGTAATCTTTGCCATAGCTCTGCTCAGCTCAGTCCTGACCTGCCGTGGTCCTTTCTCCAGGTCACGGACCTTTCAAGACTGACGCTGGTGGTGCACCACAGAAGCTATAGATGCTAAGAGAACTGAAGGAGGATGACAAATTTTGTGCAATCTGAGACTAGTATGAAATCCGGTCAAGTTCCCTATAATGAGGATTATGAAATTATAATACTTCAGTGCTGTAGTAACTGACCAACAATCAAGATTTTCACTAAAGCCTTGAGAATTTAAGAATATATTTAACTACACCCCTACTGTACAATGCATTCCTATGTTAATTTAACCTCCCTTATTCACTCAAACCTATTGATAGTCTTTGTTTATGTTTTAAGTGAGTAGTTACTCTTGAATGTAATTGTGAGATTTTGTCCTTAGATGAATAGAGCATTAATGACTGAAGACGAATACAAGGTGGCAAAATGATGCTGTTTAAGCCTGTAGTACTAATTTGCACGAACACATGCATCACATCAATCTTTGCTTTCTAACCACTTTAAAAAGTGACTCACTTTCACACTGAGAAAAATATTAGTCATCATCATGGATTTTGGCAAAGAAAAGAACAGCAAAAATTTAGCATCTCACAGAAATCTATCCACACTCCACATTTGTTAAGATGATGTCCCAGGAGGGAGGCAGGCAAACATGAATTTTCCTCAGTGAAGCCATTTACACGAGCAAATCATTGCCTCTCAGTGTATAAGTCCAGATGAAGCTCACGTAACTAACCTAAGGAAAATAACCACTAGTCCGCTGAAGAGCTGTTCAGTAGGTTAGAGCAAGATAGATCAATAGAATCAGCTGTCGCCTGCATTTTCATTGTGAGAACTTACAGGAAATTAAATGGAATATAATGTAACACTGTAATACCATACTACCATTTAATTGTATGGTAGTTTATCATATAAAGTCCTCCCTGAAGTTTAGCCTGTTAGTTCGTTTGGTTAATTGAACATCTAGCACTTCCCCTCCTGTCTCCTTACCCACTGTTACCTCCTCTCCGAAAGAAAAATTGATCAATTCATTCATTATCAGCTGCAGAACAGCTCCAGCTGCAGAACAATTCACTCTCCTTTTTAGTGTCAGTATCCAATCTGATATAAAATAATAATGAGGGGGAAAGAAAGAGAGAGGGTTTTAAAAGGAAATCACAAGCTAAAAACCATAACACTTGCAGCGACAACTACACTTCAAACTTTAATATTAGTCTCCATTTCTGTGACAAGCTAAACAAATCCCTTATACCCGAGCACTCCCACATTCAGAGCTCAGGACTACCTTCGCTCCACAATTACTGTTCTAGTGGTCTTCATGGTCCAGTCAGTTGGCTTAATCACATCCAATCTTTCCAGCAGCTGGGGAGGAAGGCAGCCTGGGTGTAAGCCCCCTCGGTGATGTGCCCAAGCCGCCGGTGCTGTCTGGCCTCCCACCTCTGAGCTCCCGCTGGCATGCCTTGAGCTGTTTCTAGACATGCTCATCAGTGCCAGGGAGCAGCTTGAAACTCCTTCAACCCTTTCCCGAGAGAGCTGACTAGGTGCTCTGCTCTGGAACTGGAAATTTGAAAATTAAAAGTTTAGCAAAGTCTAGTTCACAAGATTTTTTTTTTTTATTTTAGAAAAGCAGAAACATTTGGAGGAATGAGGATTTATGCATCTGGATTTTCCCAGACACTTCCCTCTTCTGCTCAGAAACTATTCCCAAACAAATGTTGAGGCTTTTTCATGCTTATCTCAGATTTTCAGATGTTTGATAGCTATAACTGTACGGTACTATCTCAGAGCTGGGACTTGTTCCTCACTTTTAGAAGATTTGACCATACCATGGCAAGGTGCAGCTTCACCATCAGCTGATGGTGATGAGACTTGCTGCATTGCAGCGTGTGCTTCTCCTGGGCTCCATCCTGTCAACATCACTGCCTGGGAAAAGTCATGTCAGGGGATTCAGAGAACAGGGTAATCCACTGTGTAATTCCTTAATGGCAATCTGCTGCATGAGATCAGTTCTCCCCAAACGTTACCTCTGAACCCCTGTAAAGGTGGCCACAGGGGAATCAAGTGGAAAACAGAAAGCATTGCAAAAATTAATGCAACAGCATAAGAATTTTTGAAAATTGTTAAAGAACATAAGCCCTGTAAACAATGTCCACTACTATTTAGAACTCAAAATGCTCAGCTAGCATAGGTAGCAGACCCTGGAATTGCAAACAAAATATTTCTAAAATGTGATCTGGGATTTTGCCTCAAATTTTTGCCTGCATAGCATTAAAATTCTCATAAAATGGCAAAAAGTAGAGGACCCCACACAGAGGAACCATAACCAAAGCTGGTGGAGTGCTTGTTTCAGGTGGTGAGATGGTGCGAGCTTCACAGAGCACAATGTGCAAGCTGACTGATTTCATGTGAGAACACTGGTCCAGTGAGCGAGTAAATGCAGGCTGGTTTATGAAAAAGACATTGCCATGTTGCTCTAGTGACAATGCAAACTGTGAACAGCAACACTGTTTTTTCTTTTCCTTGAAAGACCACAATATGTCTTTGTGGAAATGTAGAAATCTGTTGTAGCTTAGATTTGGTCTCTCTTGGGAGCCTTGAAACAAGACAAATATGACTACTCTGTCCACACAAGGCAGAGCCAAAAAGTTGACAGCTGTTCTTCCTGACAGAGGGGTAACACCAAGCTCCTTCCAGCTTTGCACTGGTTTTCAGTTTTGACAGTAGGTTGTCCACATCGTAAAGTCTTTTTGTGGGAACCTCATCCAGCTGTGACCCATTCCAGGTGGCTCTGGAGAAGGGAGAAGAAGCAGTCACCGGTGTCATTGCAGAGGCTGCTGATGGGACAGCCTGTGACACCCAGGCCCATGAGAGCCTCTCCAAAATTAGGCAGGAGGAGTAGCAGCCTCAGAAGAAAGCCTGCCTGTTTTTCACCTCATCCACATACAGGCAATGAGATATTACTGCTTAAGACTCCCTATATATGTGTGAAGGGCTGCTTAAGAAATGCTGAGTTGGAGAAATGAGATTTGCTTCTGGTTTCCACTCACAAAGCCTGCAGTCATACCTGGTTTTTATGTGAGTAAGGGGTATGGTTTAATCCATTCCTGTGGATTTTCTCCTATTGCTAATAATATTGCTGCTTCAAGAGGATGCAAATGTTAAAGCAATGTGCTGTCACAGACAGAAACGAATTACCTGTCTCAGGAAGGACTTTCCTATCTGGAGACCTGGAGCTGGACTATGCATTTGTTGTTGATCAGTGCTGAGATGAGCATCGGTGTGATGTGGCTGTGAAGCCTCACTTAGCAGGCAGAGAACTGAGAAAGCAAAATTTGTGCTGAAGGGACCTTTCTCCCAGTGTACAAATACAGGCACAGCTATAACAAAGTACAGCTACTGGATCAATTGCAGATGCTAAAGATGCTTTGACGCTGCATCCAGCAGTCCCACTTGCAGGCTGTTACAGGGTCGCAATTTTCTCAGCACCTACAAAGTGAAGATAAAGTTTTAGCAGTCTTGAATACTATGGTTATTCAGAAGTATTCAGGAGTCTAAGTAAGTCAAAATTCAATGAACAGGTCAAAATTCAATAAATATTTAGGTTACATGCACAATATTTATCAAGATGGCATTGGTGCTGGCAGACATTATCAAGAACTGGGAGATGAGGCTGAATTTTTGTGGTGTGTATTCCAGAGAGATTGAGTGATGGCCAGTGCTCACACATTGAGTTCAGTCTAAGATGACGGACAATTCCTGTCATTTCTCCTCACTCTGGAGCCTCTTGAAGAAGACTTACATTGAACATCCTGGAGACTTTCTGCAGGTTGGAGCTGGACAGAGGTGACTTGGAAGAGGTCACTCATTAGCATTACGAGTGCTGCCTCTGCACCACGATCTTGGCTGGTAGAAATCCAGCAGGATGTGCTGGAGGCAGACCTCTTGATGGCAAAGCCCTTTCACGGGCAGTTGTAAACCAGAAAGGCAACAGATTTCAGTTGTCTCTGAAAGAGAAGACATTTTATGTTCTCATTCTGTCTCATCTTGTCTGTGTAAATTGGGCTTTCTTTTTTTTTTTTTTCCAATGGGAAGAGATAAAAATCTAATCAGAAATGGCTTATTGCTATCCTTGTTATCCTGTTGGAATAAAATTTAGAACTCCAGAAGGTAATAGTAAAGTACTCCTGTGAAAGAGATAATGGTAAGTAAGAGGAAAAAATACATATACTAAACCAGAGCTGATGACTGGGAGCAGAGAAACATTAAAAACATGGAACATAGCACTGTTCAGCTGCATTGGCTCATTTGTCAGAACGAGTGGCTCTCTGATATGAAAATGTCAGGTGGAAGGGTTTGTAAAGCACTGTTTGAAGGGTGTATTTCTTCTGAGCTGTGATGAATAGAATGCTGTGTAAACACCACCTCACGTCAAAAGATTAAAGCACGCAGTCACTTGGAGAACTGTATCACTTCTGTTTATCTGCATTGTAGAAGCAATAAAGTGATGTAGGAGTACAGGTGAATAGAAAAGAAAATGCAGCAGAATAACTTAGATGTGTTAAAAAACAACAACTGACAAACTAACGGTGGACAAATGCTGAAGAATTATCAGACCAGCAATTGAGGAGACTGAATTGCCTTCCCACTAGAGATGAGATCTAGCTGCTGAGCCAATGGAGGTCCTAACATTGCTTCTGCCCTCACCAAATCAACTCAGTGACTCAAGAAAAAGTTTCAGTTACCTTTAGCTGGCTCACCTGCCAGAAGGCTACACTGCCACAGGCACTCACACATGCAACCGTAATGTGTGGAACAGAAAAAAATACTTGTTGAAAAAAAATGCATTTTTGTGTATTTGACACTTTGGCTGGGTCAGTCATTTTGCTGCTGTAAGGAGATGAACTCTTTGCATGCCAGGTTATTATTTTTAATGTTCTGCTGGACATGAATTATTCAGGATTAGGAAACGTAAAACTACTGAGCGTTTTTTTGCAGATCTGACTGCCTCTTCACAGTTAGAATGTCCTAATTATTCTTCAAAAACTACTATAGGGAGGGTGTCACCCACTGAACTCTGGGTTTAATCTAAAATGGCCCATGCTAACATTTCCTGTAGCTTGAAAATAAAAGAAAGATAAAACACCAAGAGGAAAAACAAGGGAGAAGGAGAAAAACATAGGAGAAATTTGGTTGCGTTGTTAATGAACCT
Source organism: Trogon surrucura (assembly GCA_020746105.1). Classification (NCBI taxonomy): domain Eukaryota; kingdom Metazoa; phylum Chordata; class Aves; order Trogoniformes; family Trogonidae; genus Trogon; species Trogon surrucura. The sequence goes on along the minus strand of CM036617.1, from coordinate 170,473,592 downwards.
TTGAATTGTTACTTTTCATGACCATTTTTTGAGAAAAAAGTAAAAAGGGAAAATGAGAAAAATTCTTTCATGCCTATTTCTAATGTATCTTACTGTCTCAGAAACCTATGCTGAGGATTTAGACATCTGCTCTGCAGGACAGATGTGCTATAAAACACAAATGATGATGTCTTCGTGGCAGAAAAAGTTAAGCCAAAGCCTATTAAAGTCAATAAAAAACTCCTGGTGTTTTCAATGGGCTTTCAATCAGGTGCAATTTAAGTGATGGGGAACTACGTGGTCTCTGCTCTCTGGCCAGCTCTAACACAAGGTTTCCAAGTGATCCCACCAACTAATTTGTGTTCTGTGCCTCAGTTTCCTTACTTTTCTGAATCTCCAAAAGTGCCTACCCAAAGGCATAATTAGGCTTAACAGCTCAAAAGGTGACTGAAAAATCTTAGAAAGTGCTATAGGACTGCAAGGTATTCCTGGTACCCAGCAAATGTTTTCTTTTATGGCTGGTTAAACACTTAATGTTAAAGATATGAGGGGCTGGTGAACATAAGTATTAATAACAGGTTCCCATAGATTAGGTTTTCTCCTGTGGGTCTACTTTGAACTTCATTCCCGTGTTTATTTAGCTGTGTGTATGTGTGTGCATGTAGCAAAGGGCCAGAAGGACCGAGCCCCTCCCTGAGGAAGCTCTGACAGAGGATCTGTGCAAATGTGCTTCCTCTTCCTTTCACTCCCCAACCTTAAGGTCAGAGGATCTGGAAAATCCTCCTCCACCCTGTGACTTGATCTGACGATTGTAAGAGAACCGTGGTTCCCCCGTGCCTTCCGCTCCCCACCCTTCCCTCTCGCAGCCCGGTAACCCTTTAAAGCCTTCTCCAGATTGTTGCCTACTGATCCTGAGCTCCAAGGAGGGATGCGGAGGGGTTGGGAGCTTGTGTTTTTACAGGCTGAGCAGCCCTGGGTGTCCCAGGTGGTAGGATGTTTCCGTGACCCCCACAGGCCAAAGCAAACGTGAAAACGGTGTCTCAAAGGTTTTTCAGGGGCATTGCTTCCTGTTCCCAGACAGACAAGAGGCAAGCCTGGAAAATACATCACTTACTAACTTACATAAAAAGAGTTAACTGTTTTTTTATTTTTCTTTTTCGTTCTTAATCTCAGATATTTGGATTCAGGTCAGCCAAGTCAGGAATTCCTGCCTTTGGCTCCCAGCTCCCACTGCAGCATGAGAGGACCCCCATGGCAGCACCATTGCTGGTGCTGGTGGCCAGCACGGACGGGGGCATCATGGCTGCAAGGACACCGTTTTAGGGGTCCTGGTTTGGGTGGAGCTTTCCCCTCAGGATGTTTTCCCATAGCTGCTGGCACTGCCCTTAAATGACTGCTTTCAAAACTCTTAGAAAAGCCTTCAGGGACCCCTGAGTGGAAATGACAGGAAAAGGAACAGTCAGTCAGCCAGAGGAGTGTCTCCATGCCCACAACGTGTGTGCAGGATGGATGCCAGGCACAGCTGTGAGCAACCTCCACTCCGAGCATCCCTCAGTCCCAACATGGGCCTGCGTCTTCGACCGCTGCCTCGCTACTGCGGTGCAGGGAGGCGGCAGCTGTGTTTCGGCTCCAGTAAGAAAGGGTGCCCACCTTCCCGGTGGTGGGAAGGCAGCAGCCGCAGCAGCCCTGCTCACACCACAGCCCGCAGGGCCTCACCTCCTCGTCCTTCATCCTCTGGGGGAGTAGGTCTGTGTCCCTCCCCGCAGCAGCCTGTCCGCCCCAAGAGCAGCAACGTGATCATCGGCTGCCACTTCAGGGCGCAGGTTCACCCGTGTTGGCTGGCCGGCCTGAGAGGCTCTTCCCACACATCTGCCCTTGCAGGAGCTCGGGCCACAGGAGGGGACGCTGGAGAAGGGATGGCTTGGCGTGTCTCCAATGCCAGCCTTTGCAGCTCCTCGGCTCACTTCAGCAAGGGAAGTCGCCTCTAACGTGGGACAAGGAAGGTGGCAGTCCCCCACCTGCTACTCCTATTTGTGGGTAGACAGTCGACCCAGCACTTTCCAGAGACACTAAATGTATTCCCAAACTCTAAAAGTACAGCTGCAAACCTGATTATTTTGCATTAATCTGAATTATTTTTAAGGATCCATTTATTAGTATCTGTTGCTTTTGTATGCAGTCTGACATTTTTGGTCTCGTGTGTAGACTTTGCCTCCTTAAAAGGAGCAGAAGGTACTCTCCAAAGAGCAAATTCAACATGTGCCTCCATTTCTCCACTCAGTCTAGACTGAGCAAACATTTAAGGTTCTATCAGTGTTTGTGGTCTGCAATTAAAAAAGCTGAGACAGATACAGGTTAGTCTAGTACTTCTGCAGAGTGATTTATTACGGACATGCAGGCTGGGGACTGCACACGGCAGCAATACGTTTGTCCCACAGAATAAGTACTTTCTAATATTAGCACTGACCTAGGTGAATTACACAGAGATGCCTGCGTAATTATGCCCCTTTGAAAGGCCTTTCAGTAAATGTATATGTCTATAAAGTGTCTTTCATTTAAAGAAAACAAAGTGTTTTGGATCTTACTCTGCTCCATTTACACTAAGGCTCTATTACCCTTCTGTGGAGGTGAAACTATACTGGGCTTCAGCCTTTGGGGAAAAAACACGGGTGTTTGTGTCCTGCAACAAACATTTCTGGGTGCCTACACTAGGATTTGTAGAGGTATTCATGAAATGAGTTACCATGGGGCCACAAACCTGGCTATAAATATATGCACAAATTTCACGTTTCCTGAAGCAGGAACTGCTATTTATTGTGTACAGCACCTGACACAATGCAGTCTTGACCTGGTTAGGGTTCCTGTGCTGTCCTGCAGTGAAATGGTAAATAAAAGAGCAATAATGATGTTTTCTCCTTTCCTTTTGCACAGTGTTATTTCTGGGGTGTTTTTGTTTAGTGGGTCTAATTAGCAAACTTGCAAGTTGCTACTGAATGAAAAGGGTTGGGAAGAAAGTGTGTTTTTCCCATTTGTGAATCCCATCTGCTTTAAAACAGGGCATGGGTTTCTTGAAATTTTGCGAGGAACAAACCCATGGTTTTTACAATAGTAATGAATTCTGTGCAGTGCAAAAGGTCATATAAAAAGCAGCAGGAGGACAGGATGCTGGGATAAAGCACTGAGCAGATTTACTTCCTAAATTAACATTTTTTTCTCTTTTTTTTACTCTCCCTGGGACTTTGTGGAATAACAGCATCTTGTGCTAGACAAAGGAAATGAAAGAGCATTAAGTACAGGTATAGTGCAAACACGGTAGGCAAAATACCGGGGCATTTCTAGAGAAAACCAACAAAAGAACCCAACAAGGAATGCAGATTTAAGTGAAAACATACAGTTCAGCTTATCAGCAACTTTACGTTCTATTCATTGGCAAATGCATTGGGAAGATATTAAGCAGACAAGTATATGTAAAAGCTGTCAAATATGATCAACAAGAATGAAGCCATTGAATTTATGAGAAACTCATGTGCATCTACCCATGGAAGTATGAAGCAAGGTTATTATACCTGGCTATATATTTCCCAATTCTGAAGAGACTGGACCAAATTCTTCTCTTCCATAATTTCATCACAGTCTTCAGATATTTATTAAGTTCATATTTGTCTGGCACAAGTGCCTGAAAATCTAAGCTCCAATAACACTTCAATCCAACAGATGTAAGAAAGTTTGGTTTAATAAATGTAAGGGTCACAAATTCAAATGTCTGAGATATTTGGAAGAAGTTTTAAGACAAGTTTAGCTCGCTGCAGCAGCTAATGATTTGTACAAGGTGTTTGACTCAACCAGAAAAGTCTACGGCAGGGCATAGAATGTCATGACATAGCCTCTAAAAGCCTTGCTAATTTTACAAGAAAGGCCTGTACAGGTTTGTCACTGTGCTTTACTGGTCCCTTCTGCCTGGTCTCGGGAGGAGCCTGCACTCAGCTGCCCCAGGCCAGGAGAAGCACTGGGACATGCTGGCAGGGAGACTTTCCCCTCCCCAGGTCCGCATCCGCTGCTGCTGGGAGTGACTGATCTCCCCATGGAGCTCTACCTCCTGGCTGATAGAAGGAGGGGTCAGTGCCATTCCTTGCCTTTCTCTGTCCTTCTGAACGCCAAGGAGATGTATAATGCACAGTACTGGCATCTCTGCCCGTTCTCTCCTTTTTGCCTCCTCCACAGGCCTGTTTCTAATTTCTTGCCTCGCTGCCACTCTTGCTGGGCACACCCATTCATCCTCAGATTCCTGTGGGATAATAGGAGGATTAAGTTACCTGTTTTCTATTTCAGGCAAGAGTTTGAGAGCCCCTTCCTGTCCCAAGTCCCCAGGATCCTGCAGGGCTCTCCAAGGATAAGTTCTTGCAGGAGAGAGGAAGCAGAGAAGACTCCCAGAGCAAGAACACTCCTTCCTTCTATCTCTCTGTATCTCCCTGCATGCATCGTCTGGATTTTCATCTGCAGAATGGAAAAAAAGATAAGCTTTACCCGATTTTCCTTTCCAACAGGCACTGGAAGATTACCAAGTGGGCTGGGAGGTGTGAAAAGGATAAATATAAATATCATGGATGTAAAGAAAAGCTCACAGAAAGAAAAGTATGTAAGTAAAAAGAAGAAAATTATGAAATGAGAAAGTGTGAAGAGGAAAGTGCAGAAAATAAATCATGATCACAAGTATCTGTGTAGCAGAGGCTTCCACGTCCATGGTAATATGCACTTCCTAGATTGACATAACTGTTCAGGAGCATTTTGTGCTCAGAAACACTAACCTCACACAGAACCTGTTGAAAGGATCACAGAAACCCAGTATTTTACAAAACGTGCTGGAATAGCTATATACAAGTCACAGGTCCAGAGGACAGGGAGAAAAAGTCAATACAGCGTGGTAGACTACAACATGCTTCCACATTTTGCCTGGGATTGCTCCCCAAATACCTTCTGCTGGCATAATTTAAACCTTTGAAGATCTATGACCAGTGCACACAAATCGTATCCTCCTTTGTGTTTTCTTTATCATTTTCCTCCCAACCTTCCTCTCAGTTCTTTGGGTCAAAAGGGCATAACTTCCTGTCTGTGTCCTAAAACCACAGTCTTTTTTATTTTGAAACAAGAATGAGCTGAAGATTAATTTTATTTGGAACATGAAAACATTTGAAATAAATAGGAACAGAATTTGAGTGACTTTATAAAGGAAAAAAAAATGCAAGCAAAGTGATTCTCTCAGAATACTTGCAAAAAAGAAACAGATGTGAAAAAAAAAACCTAAAAGTGAATATAAAATAAAATCCAGACCTGTAAAACCTACTCTTTTTTTGGCAAAGAAAGCCAGATTTATTGATATAACCTCAAATATGGAAACAACATATCTGAAAAAGTGAAAAATAAGGTGAAAATACAGCATCATAGGCCTGAAAAAAAAGAATGAAAATAACAAAGTGAGTGAGGACTTGCAGAAGGTAAATAAATGCTGACATGACTTGAAAAGAGCAAATGAAATAATTGTAGCTAGCAAAAGGAAGTCTCTGAATCACAGCTGAAAAAAAAATTTGGAGAGATGACACTTCGAAACATGATCTGTTATCTTCATCAAGAATTTCCTTGCTAAATTATGACCCTAATGAGGCTGTAGTATAACATTTCTGCAGCTGATCATCATGCTACTTAACAGGATGTTTGTTTATTTTTTATAAATCAGAGACTATGGCTACTTTGAAGGTTCCAGATAACATCACATACACTCCACGGCAGTGTGGGGATTGTTTCCAGGCTGAAAGGTCTAGAAAAATGTACAAGTGATCTGCTACGCATAAAATACATCCCAATGAGATCTATAAGTAAACAATTTAATATACATAACATACACTGTTAATTTTGCATTATTTTGCGCTAGAACATAACAAAAGCCACACCTGAAAACCCACACAGAAAAAATGTGAGGTTAGAGGCTTCGTCCTTATCTGTTCAACACTTAGCACACACAGCTACAATCCTTATTCCCACTAGCAAATTAATCCCCATTCTCAGTGAGCTTTGATGTTCAAAATACAGGGTCACACAAAAAATCCCAAGTATGTATCTGAATAAAAACAGAAGTTACCTGATTTTCTTCACAATTTTAAGACATGTAAGATGTTAAACACACAGATATAGATTCCAATTCTTCGATGCATTTGGCTTGCAGTAAGCAGGATGTGAACTGCGAAAATATTGGAAAGAAAATGTGACAACAGTTTTGATTTTTTTTCCAGAGATTTCATTGGTGTCATTGATCAAAAAAGTGAGTTCTTTAATTAGGACATCAGCCCAAGGTCTTTCTGAAGCTTCTTAAGTGATGACAACAACCTAAAGCAGCTACTCCTAAACTTTTCTTCATTTTGTATCTTTCCTGGTTTGAGAGCACCGGGATAAAAGTTTTCTGGGGCCAGTCTGGGTATTTTTTTTTCTTCTCACGACCTTGTTATCATCTGGAAGGTGTGGGCCCCATATTCTCTTGTATTTTTGAGCATCTTTGTATATTTGGATATATCTATATATTGTTTGACATCTTCATTGTTACTGTTAGTATTCTTCCTTTTTCATTAAACTGCTTCCAGTTTTTTCAACCTCAAAGTCTGTCTCCCTGGTTCACTTCTTATCTCCCCCTGGGAGGGTGGTGGGGGATCACAGAGAGCATCTGCCAAAGTTTAGTGGCCGTCCCAGCCTTAAACTTCGATGGTATCTTACAGACCAATAACTTTCTGCAATGTCCAGTGTTGCACCCAGGAGTGTACTGTAATCTTATATAGCAGCACAATCAATATGGAGCAACCCTGTACATAAGCATCAGTGTTAGTGAACAGAGAATTCCTGTTGGGTGCAAAAGCCCACAAACAGCTACATTTGAGGGCATAACTCCTGATTTAGGATATTAGTATATATAGTGTAAGCTGTCAGATATAGCTGAGTACAGTTTAAATTCTTTTTCTCTCTCCTCTCCTCTCCTCTCCTCTCCTCTCCTCTCCTCTCCTCTCCTCTCCTCTCCTCTCCTCTCCTCTCCTCTCCTCTCCTCTCCTCTCCTCTCCTCTCCTCTCCATTTGCTTTACAGCTCTCCAGAATAGACCTTTTTCATGCTGCATACAAGGAAGTGAGAGATACTGATTTTTTTTTGTGTGTGCCCTTTCCATCTTTGATATTTTGTCTTCTATACCCCAGAAGAGTCCCATCCTCATCTCACAGGCAGATGACTCCTTATCATCTCCAGACAGAAGACTCTGTAAGTCTTGCATGAAGCCACTCGAAGAGCATATACCTGTTACAGAATGACAGGGTGATTGATATCTTACCAGCAGAGATTGCCCTTCCCTTTCTAAGCAATTTAATTGAAGAGGTTAGTAGATAATGCTAGAAGCCTTCGCTTTGACAGCAGGGGCTCTACCTCCTCCTCATGTAAGTATATAAACGTTTTCCAGGCAGATGAGCTCCCTTTTTCTCCAGACTCAAGCAGGGTGACAGTACAGGAATTTGCAAATGACTGCAAGATATTCCCTTAAAAATTTTTCTCCCAGTTCAGCAAAGACCTTGAAACAGCTAAGTTCTCCACTCGTGAAGCAAAGGACCATTATCAATGACTGCTCATCACTTCCTGGCTCCCTTGCCATGCGACCCAGAACATCTCAGTTCCCAGTTTCACCCCACATAACTCTTACGCAGAACTTCAAAGAGAGGTGATGAAACAACATGCATCTTGGAAAAAAAAAAGGCACTGACTCTACTTCAGTAGGGCTCCATGGAAATGAAGCAGTTTTGTGAGCAGAACTCATTAAAAAATACTCAAATGCTATAATTCCAGATTTCCTTTGTGCCTAGATGTCTCTAAGCTGGCAGAGCTACCATGAAAGAAGCTGGCAAAGCTGCAGTGAGGCAAGACAGAGGTGGTTCTTGCTGGGGGAAAGACAGGCATCATCGAAGTTGCTGTTTCCTCTACTATACCACACATCCTCAAGTGCATCTGTTTCTAGATTATTAAATTAATCTTTAGCCTGTGACTCATTTTTGTTTCTTCACAAAGATAATCCCTTGACAGCTGTTCTGTTTGACTGAGGAAAGTATCAGACCCCCAAAGGAAGGTTTTTGCATGTGGGAGAGAACTGAAAGTGGAGAGGGTGGAACTCGCAGCGGCAAATGCAGCCCTGATCTAAATATGACCTACAGACATAATTTAGTGACGTGGCCCTTGACTACATGGAGGTCTTGCAGTTGGGGAAGCATGGGAAAGAAGAAGGAAACCCTTTCAGCATCACAGTAAATGCCAAACTTGGTTACGTCCAACAGGAGATGCAGGTCACATTACTGTTCTCAGAATTACATAGAGCACTGTCTTTGCCTCAATAAAATCCTCATGGGAACACACACATTGATATTTTTTAAAAATGTAATCAAATATTTTCTGGGATGAAGAAATAATTGTTTGGAGCTGCTTTTAATGAGGTTTAAACAAACAAACCAACCTGAAATGCAGGCTCTGAAAGAGTTGCTAAATTTTCATAGTACTTTACCTTCAGTAAAAAGTCTTTGACTAGAGCATCCTTTGCCCACTTCCATGGAGCCCAGGTTCCCTTTTTGACACCACCGAGGAATAACTTAATGGTAAAAATCTGCTAATATAAGCATCACATCAAACCAACCACCTATATGTGTCTCATGACTCCACTTTTACTAATGATGCTTGGTGTATATGAAGGTTTTCACTTGTCCAAGAGGAAGCAATGAGTTCACAGCATTATCCATACAGATAATTGGGGAAAGTAGTTCAGAAAGCCACTGGTTCAAAACTGCCTGTCTGTGCAACAAGAGAACCCTCTGGAGACCAAACCAAGCTGTTCACCAAACTACTTGTTTATATTTTTTTTCCTCTATAAAACTCAGCTGAGACTATCTTATCTAATCTAGCTGATCAGAAGTGTAACTGATAAATTAGGATATAATGCACATTCATTTTGGTTTCACTGAGTTTTCATCTTGTTTTTAATAAATGTTGTTCTTGTTAAGATCATTAGCACGTGTAATTTTACACTGATGCCCTCAATGAAAGAAGACTCCTCCAACCTCTGGGGGAAGGTATTGAAGAGTTTGCACTTCTTTTGAGGGTAATCCGGAGAGCAGAAGAGAGTTATCTACACCTACTGAAATGTGGTTTCATGAGGGTCTGATAGACAAACCAAGATTATCAAGAAAACCAGGAAGACCAAAGAAAAAAAGATATCATGAAGGAGAAGCAGGGTAAAGACTACTAAGTAATCTATGTTTAACTGGCATAACACTGGCCCCCAAGACAGTCCAGTTTTTCTTAGCATGCTCATGTGTGTGTTGGCCAAGAAGACAAGAATTTATACCTCTGTGGAGCTGTGCAAAAACCCAAGTTGTTCCAGAAAAGAAGAGCTAATGAAGTCTGGCTTCATATGGCTTTACATATTTTGTCTGGGATTTCTGGTGCCTAATAAGTACAAAGCCCAGTTGACTCTAATCACATGATTGAGGCATTTATAGCACAGCGTCTTGTGGACTCACTGGTGCCTGTGAGTTCAGTTACACTTTCTCCTGACGTAGTACCAACAGGGTCTTCTTTCCAAGAACTCATTTTCATGGAATTTTCATGGAACTTAAAGTAATGTTGTTTTCATGGAAGTTAAACTAATGTTGGTTGGACCTTTGAGACTATTTCTGTCAGTTTGGCTGAAATGGGAAAGCTGGATTATCATTTATCAAGGAGAACCAGTGGACGCCATGCAAACACATCCAAGTGTGCACGTCAGTGGTCCACAGCCGTAGGTTCTCACCTGCACTCACATGGTGTGTGATCACAAAAGACTAATTGCTTTTAAAAAAAAGGGCTAAAGTCTCTTTGAGACTGGGAAGCCATATTTCTGAAACACCTCCCAAGGGTCTGACATTGTTCATAATTAGCCCAAAGAAAATTCAGAGTAACACCAACAATTTCAGTGCGGTTCTGTTAATTTCGACATGAGGGAGCCTGAGCAGAACAGGAATTGGAATCAAATCTATTAACCACAAAAGCAGAATCCTCTAACACAATCATAAATGCTTGCCACATGCAAAAATATAGTTCCCACTGCTGTTTTGTGATCTGCTTAGAAAAAAAACCCCATTCTCACCAATTTACAGTGTCATTGCATCAGTTTTAAACAGAGGTTTTTTTATGGGGAATATTCCTTGCCATATGTTAGCCTTGTGCTAAATTTCTTATTAAAGAAATATTCTTTACAGTAATAAAGGTCAGCCAAGAATATTGTAATATAAATAAATATGCTAAATAGCATGTAAATAAAGTTAAGGTTAAACTGACACACACTTCTCAGTCAGTTTGGTAATCAGCAAAACCACAGATTTTAAATAACGAATTTTAAATAATGAATTTTATCTTTATTTCATTCTTCATACTATTAATTTCCTACAAGTCAAAGCATTTCCCCTTATTCTGTTCACCTGTTTTATTTAGCACAAAAAAAAAAAAAAGATAAATGAGCCAATAAAATATATACATGATCAGAAAAGGCAGAGGGGAAAATAGAGGACTGATAACTATAAGAAACTTTTAACTCAGCAGATTTCATCCATGCAGGGGTAGGAGTTTTGTTCTGTATTATTTTAAAGTTAAATTTTAAAACATCTACTTCCTCTTTGCTATGTGTTTCAACAAATTGTCTGGCACCTCTGCATCTTTTTTAAAAGTCTCTGCCTTTTTATATTATTCTAATTTGGCAGCCCCATGGATCACTTATTGTTTTATGTATATGAACTTCATTTGAAATGAAGAATCAGTTTGTTTTGTGATCTTCCTTGTCTACCAGACTAAAGAATAATTCCCTACTGTCTTGACCACGATCATGTCTTACTGCTGTTGTTGCTGCTTTATTGCTAAAGGACCTAAATGAGAAAACATGCATATATACATCTGTATTTATATGCGTGTAGTGTTATAAACCAGGCTTTCAACATACAGAGGAACAGTACAATGGTAAAAGCTCAGGAACATGGCCCATTAACATTAACTAAGTTTTAAAGTCCTGTTCCTTTATTTTATTGTAATTATTGACTTTCAAAATTAATTAGGACGAACTAAGATCAAAGGCCCTTACTAATTTCCTTATTTATTACTGGAAGTTAAGAAATTCCCGTACAGTTCCCACAAGGTTGCAGACAGAGTCTGGACAGACAGACAAGTGAAAAGTGGGAGCTAATGAATATTGCTCTAGTGTCAGACAGGTAAAGCACTCCCCCCTTCCTGTTAATTCAGTCGAAACAATGAAGAGAAAAACCCAGCCCACCCTTGTCTTGTTTGGCTTAGACATGAACCCTTGATAAGGCTCTGGAAAACAAGGAACTTTGCAATAGATTTTAGCTACCTTTGGCTGAGAAACTCGTATGTCATAAAAATGTAAAAATAGTGGTGTACTTCTGCAACCAATGTACACTCAGCTTGGTATGCGGCAGATAACAGAAAATGACTGAGATAAAGAATAACATAACATTTTAACTTGAGTTATACATACGTTACATTTCTCTACAGAAAGGATATCCCAGCAGGAAGGAGAAAGGTGGAGCACAATCCCTGTAGCATTTCTTGTTCTGCATTGTACAAAACTTTGTGGGGACACAGGAAGAGGATACGGAAGTTTCTACAGGAAAACAGAGAAAAGTTCAGACATAAACAGCATCCAGAAAATTTACCAACAGTTTGTAACATTTCCTTTTTTCTCTTTAAATGTTTAAAGACCCTTAGGTTACAGCACAGTTTACTATACACTTCTGCGTACGCGTATTTTTGCAATTTCTCTCACAGTAATGTCTCAAAGCAATTTTTAACATGAATTATGCAAGCTATATTATATGGAGTAATGTAAGCAATAATCTGTTTGGTATAGCATCCTCCTTTTAACACAATGAGCAAGTGTCCGACTAACAAGTTTATGCTACAATCTGTGTCGGATTTTGAAGAAACTTGGCATTTAACCTAAGTGCCACTGAAGACCACTTCCACAGTAAACCCCTGACTGAAACCCACTGAAGCCAAAACACACTCACCATAACCTCAACAACTTTTAGTAAGGATGCAAGATCTTCCTTCAGCAAAGCTTAAGAATGTATTTAAGCCTGGTGTTGTGTGCAGCTGAGATGTGGCGGTTATAGCCAAGACCTGTCCGCTCAGCCGGAGCAGCCACGCGTTACTGGGCAGTGCCAATGGTGGGACACAGCCACGTTAGCCCTTCCCGGAGGTTTATGGTTGCTTGAGTTTATTTTGTGTTAAGCACAGCATAAGAGCACATGGTCAACTCTTGAGAGATTGTTTAGTAAAGGCAGACTTAGGCTTGTGCTTTTGGTCTTTTGCTAGGCGTGGTTCAGGAGGCTACAGTTTGTACCAAAGGATCTTTCCGTGTAAATGTGGCATCTCTTGATAATGCCCAGTCAAGAGCACCCAACAACAGCCAAGGCATTATTTGTATAACCGTGGTTTCTGGCTGCACATCAGCGATCTTCTTAGAACTTTAACCATCACTAATAGGTGATAAAAGGCTATCAGGTGGGCAAATGAGTATCAGCTTTTCAATGTGTGTATTTCAGGTAAAGACAAGGCAGCAGTCCTGACCTAATACAGAGCAAACCAGTATATGAAAAATGTATGAACTGGGAATTTTAGGGGCAATAAGATCAAGTTTGCATTGCAAACCTACATTACTTAAGTTTTTAGACGGATCAAAACTATGTCACTTTTAAATGACTTAAAATTGAGTTGTGCCTGCACTGAAAGTTTTTCCTACTTGTCCAAATGCACAGCAAAAGCCTTTTGAATAAAATCCCCTCATAGACAGCTGGAAAGTGATTCCACATTTCAGCTGGACTGAAGGCAGAATGGGAATCTAAGGGATACCTATGTCTTCTACCTCTAAGCACCTGATTTGGGTGGCTGAGTTAGCTGGGGAGGCTTCCCAGGATCCCTGCGTAGCCAGCAGAGAGCAGCCAGCACCTCTGCATCATTCATATCAGGGGCCTAACCTACATGTTTTGAGTTGTCTTCTGAAATCTCTCCCCACTACTGCTCATCAAGAAAAATGAGTGCACAAGCATATGTAAGGTAAAGGTAGTAAAACACATTCATTTTTAAACTTTCATGTGTAATGTGACTTAGAAAAAGGATTTTCCAGCAAGCAAAAGGCAGCTACAATTTTGCTAATAGCAGTCATTTCCCATAAGAAGCACATAATGCATGTACTGTATGGTTTGCATCAATGGCTGGTTAAGGGGTTAGTTTTGACTTTAAAAATAACCCCAAAGGTATTTTGAAGATGTATTTGCTTTTCCAAAGTGTCTTTTCTATGAGGCCTATAATTATGGCTATGGAGTATGAGCAACAACGAGAATGAAGAAAACATTGATTATTTTATTAGAAAATGCACATCACCAAGAACATGCGTAGTTAAATTTGTAACTACAAACACAATAGTACAATCATTGGATCAACATAAACAAGTACTTAGAAGAGAAAAAGATATTGTCATTTGCTCCTAACTCTAAATTGCTAAGCAGAAATGTGTCCCAAAATGTGTGTCATCCTGTGAAACATAAAAGCCATAAGGTCACATGTTGAAGGCATGCTCTGCACAATGTCATTCGTCATCTGAAACTCTCAGAATTAGTGTGGGCTGAACAGAAGTGGCAGTGAGTTGCTCTCCGTTTGACCAGAAGCATTTGAGAATAGCAAAAGGAGTTTAATTATATTCAGATGCTATGGCGATATTTGGCACTAGAAATACCTTGCTTAAGTTACAATTAGAGATTACGTTAGAATAAAATAGACAGATGGGAGATGGGGGGTGGGGGGGGAGAGACCAATAAAATGCAACCCAAGTTCTAGCTCAGACGTTTAATTAATTAGCCTAGAGGAGAAACTGCAGCAGAACAGATTGAAAGATTTAAGAGAGGCACGGTGACCTCTGAAATACTTAATCTTTGCAGTTAAATTAGACTTCAGGTTGATTCACAGATTCTTGAAATCCCTTTTCCCTGTCTTCTTGGGTTGCTCATTTAGGTGATATAGGCTCCTTCCACACGCAGTGACACAACATTCCTTAACTGTCAAAAATCAGGCAGTTACGCTGCACGCAGGAGGTAATTCCTTATAAATCTTTCACTAAGAAGGCAAGCCTAATGAAATTGTATGTGCAAGTAGTGCTCTTACTCCAAACATGTTGGGTCATGTGCTTTCTTCCACAACAACATACAGTGAAAGCAAAATATTCAGGAAAGCAGAAATGTGCCAGAGGAAGAGGAGTGTAAAAGCAGTAATTTCCCCCAAACACTCCTTCCTGATCAAGCATCACAGCCTTCCGGGGGTGGTCTGGGGAGAAGAGGAAAACCTTGGGGTCTCCAAAACATCATTCCCTTTTGACCGAAGGCAGATTTCTAATTGCTAACCAGCAGTAATTCTTATTCACAGCCTCTGTCACGAGGGACTAGGACATGCTCCCTGAGGGAAAAAGAAGTCCCTGGAGAGGGTGGAGGAGGCTCCAGCTTTCCTGCTGATGTCCTGTCATCTGCACAGTGTACTTGATTCATGGAGTGAGGAAGCACTCAGCCCTTCTCCTACTGCTGACAGAAAACATTCTAGGGTAAAACTGGCAGAATTTGTTACAGAAAATGTGGCATGGAGTTTTGAACCTTTCGATGACGACGTGCAAATTGTTTTTCCCACTAATCTGATCCAACTTTGAACACGAGGTTTCTCAACAGTCCCGTTAATGTCTGCCATTTCAAACCTTTCCTAAAGCTCACCATTTTGCTTTTCATAGCTCAGCAAAAAGCCCAGGAAGAACTCATGCTTGCCGAGGAACAATGTGCAGTCCAATCTCTTGGGTTTCCAGGGGTTTGGAGTCAGTGTGACACCCTGGAGGTAGCACTGTACAGTGTCGCAGACAGCACTTTTCTTGCCAGTGAAGCTGCCTGTGAGACGAGATAAAACTGAGGACCTGACCACTTTGTGAGCGGTATGGGTCCCCCGGGACTTTTTGCAATAATGAAGTTGTTGGCTCTGACGCCTGTGTTTGTCCTGCTACAGGAAAGTGTGAAAGAGAAAAGCCAAACCTGCGAGAGGAACCTGCATCAATATTGATGCAGCATTCGTGAGGCATTTAAATAGTATGTTGTGAAGGGCAACCAAGAATCCCGCATGAATTGGGCTGTCATTCCAACTCAGGTAATTAGTTTCTATATACCCACTTTCCAAAATCCCCTGGAAATCCCTCTGTAACCTAGCAGGTGGTTATTCAAGCTAGAATTACTAGGAAATAAGAGAGAAGAATGGTTACAAGTGATTCTCCCACAGAACCTTTTGTGTTAGTTGTCATAAAGGCAGACACAAATTAGAAGCCTCTTCATTACAGAGCGTGTAATCTAGAGGGAAACACAAAATGTTTGGAGAGGGTGAAACAATGTGTACAGTCATTAAATATATTCACAATTAAAATATTAAATGAAATGACAATTATTTCCAACTGCTTTCAACTTTGTTCCTGATAATTACACGATTATAAGCATCTATATACATTTAAGGAAAATTGTGTACTGTAAAGTGACATTACAACTATTTAATTGATTTTAATAGTTTAATTACAGTGGGGCTCAAGGCTCAGAGTGAAATTAAACTAAAACCTAGACCAACACAGACATGAGCCACAGCCTGAAGAGCTTAAACAGAGGTCTAGAGCACAGCAAATGTACCTTTATTTTCTTGTTTCCTTCTTTTAGATTGGTTAATTACAAGAGCACATGAGATTTATGAACAGTTTAAATACACCGTAGAAACAATCTGAAAGAACAGACAAAGCCTGGTTTCTTAATTGATGTAACCTAATAAAAATGAGGCAGAATTACAGTTGCTATACTTAGGAATGCTCTGGGGCAATGTTTTTTCAACAGAAGGACGGGTTTATAAATACAGGCTCTCCTACAAACTGCACTATCCCTAGATAAACAGGACACAGAGACATCCTGGGTGCATATGTTTGTTCAAGGATTGCGTGAACCCATCAGATTAGGACTTTCAGCAGTGGTAACCTGCCTTACTGGTCGAAGGAGAGCTGTCTCTAGTTACACTCAGTCTTTATGAGTGCAACAGCTGTTGTCTGGACCGACTCTGAGCCCGGAACAACAATTCCCGGGGCTAAAATCCCAAATCTTCAAGCTTGAGGACAAGACTAGGGCTTTATAATTAACAGCTGTAATGATAATATGTGCTGATGAATGGACATGAATCAAGACGCAGTTGACTAGTCACTCTGCTAAAAACCTAGCTAGAATGTTTATGACCAAGTTAACAAGCAGGTTCTCTTTTGGCTTTTGCAGAAGGAAAAGGTCCCTACACAACACAAACAGCCCATTTTCCTCATTCATCATCCTGTATTTTTGCATCAGATAATCTTTAAGGATAACTATAAGTCTAGATCAATTTAGCCAGGCAGATATTGTGGATGAGAGAGTTTTGGCAATCATTCTGTAAAGCGCAGTGTTTTTATCAACCACATGGATGCAGTTTGTAAAAATATTTTCCCAGTGACATCCATAGTACTAGAATCGGTAGCCCTGTTCACAAGCTCCCATTTTCTTCCACCTCTAGCAGAGCTTTCTGAATTCCTCATATTTCCAACATATCCTGGTGGCTTTATTCCATTAAACAAGTTCTTCTCCAGCATCTGTAGGGTAATATGAAGAGCTCGTATCCAGCGGCCATTCGATCTCCAGTATGGCAGCTTTATTTAGGTTTGTACCTCACTGTCTCAACAAAAAAAAAGGGCTGGTGCTCTCAGCCAAGTTACAGAATAATATATAAACCTTTAATTTTTAAACATTTTGAAAAGACATAGTGTTACTTACTTCTTTGTAAAAGAAAGGAAGTTATACTGTTTTTGAGAGTTTGTTCTCGCAGCTCTCCACACAATAACTGGCCAAGGCAACTCTGGAATCTGCTTCTTCTCTTGCTCACAAAATCAGTGAAAGATAAATGCAGAAGATGAATGCCGGTAACCCCAGCTGTCAGTCCAACATTGCATACTGGTATCATAAAAAGCTTCTCTGGCTTCCCCTGTCTCGCAAAACCAGATCTTCAGTTGCAGTTCCCAAGCCAGAATTGATTCCTGCATCCTAATGACTTAAACCAGCACAGCAAGGACTTCATCCTCTGCGCATTTCAGTCTAGGAAATACACCATCTCAAGTTAAACATTTTAATGCTTCTTTATCTGGGAGACAAAAAATATGGATTTAGCAGACCTCACATCTATATTCTAAAATTTGGTATGACTTCTAAAGTGGAATCATTTGAGGAAAATAACAAAGTTACACGATTTGGTGCACCAGCACCTTGTTACTCTTGCTCATTCGTGGCATGTCAGAAGATGAGAAGGAAGAAACCTGACGGACTCCCACAAGAGACTCGCAGTTTGCTCACCGCCAGCTGTTTGGATGCTATTGACTAGTGCTTAGTGGACAACTGTGAGGATCTAAATTCCATCAAAGCACGCTTGTATTCCCAATGACATGGTAAGCAACAACCCAAAAGAGGGATAAAAAATAATTACAGCTTCTGTGCCACTGCATGTAAAGAACATTCTGAAATGCAGTTATTGTGCTGGAATGATAAATCTTGTGACTGTTAAAAGAAATAGCAGCACAGTACTGATTTTAAAGTGATGAACATCACTGATGCACTGGGCACACAAAAGGAAATGTCACTCCCTCTGAGGATTTCCAAATAAAGTTAAAAACAGACAGTACGGTGCAGATACACGAGATCCAAGAAAAGATGTAAAGGACATAAATTCCAAATACTGGAAATGCATCCCTTTTAATAAATCCAAATCCAACAGTTTAGACCTGAGGGGCAAAACTTAAAACCTGATCATCAGGCTACCACTGGTCTGCCTCCGACTGACGATCCAGAGCTGGAAGATCCCGCTCAGATTCCATGACCTGAGCACCCCTTGACTTGTACGATGCCATTGCCCTCAACTTACGCTGCTGCCCTTTTTGTATTTTGCTCCCTACCCAACATCCAGCTCAGCAGAGGCGACCACCAAGCCACCGCCCGCCAACCTCGACCTCCGCCCACCCGAGGCCGAGGCCTCCCAGCGCTTCTCTGCAGATCCCCAGTTGGGCGGGATGGGGACGGCCACCTCGTGATGCTCCGGCAGGACGGAGCATCACTTGTAAATCCTTCATCAGAGCATCTCCCTGCACAGTCGCCCGGGGAAAAGCGGGTATATTTCTGACGGGCGCGTTTCTGACCAGCCACCCCGGGCCGGCCGCTGGCCCGTTCGGGCCGGTGGGCCAAGCGCCGCAGCCAAGCTCCTCCCCAGGGGTGTAGCACAGGAAGAGGTGGAGGCCGGGGGGAGCCGCCGGAGCTCCCCGGGAGGCTGCGGAGTTACCGTTACCCTTTATATATTTTTTTTTTTTTATAAACTATGTGTGTGTCTTATGTTACAGCCATGCCGCACATCAGCGGCCAGAGCGAGGGGAGAGGGGAGGAAAAGCCTGTTTACACAGACTGCAAACCGCCTGGGGAATAATGCAGGAAAGGAAGTGAGCCGGCTCTGTCTGACTGCTCTGACTTCCTGCTCACACGGGCACACACGCACACACATACACACACACACACACCCCGGCCGAAAAGAGAAAAAAAAAAAACAAGAAAAAAAAAAAGAGGGGGGGAAATCAGGATCTCATTACAAGAGCAACAGAGCGCTCGCAGGAGACTGTCAGCATGGAGAGCCGTGGGGGGATTTTACCCAGCTCCCTCTAAACTACCAGGAGAGAGCGGAAAAGTCCCTCAGCCTCTGGGTAGGTGCAAGTGCGGCGGCGCCTCGCCCCGGCCAAGTTTTCGGGGGGCTTCGGGGAGGGGAAGGCGAGGCTGGCGGCTGCCGCGGGGGGCTGCGGGGACCGACGTCCCGTCCCCCCGCCTCGCTGGTGGGGGGACACCGCCGGGCTGGAGGTGAGCGGCGCCGGGGCTGGGGAGCGGGGGTTCGGAGCCCCAACACGGGGCCGGGGGTCCCCGGGGGTCCTGCCCCGGGGCCGGGCGCGGCGGTAACGGGGGCGAGGGGTGGTCGCGCCGCCTCGGGGAGGGCGAGGATGTCCCGCCCGGGTCGAGGGCTGCCCCGGGGTCCCCCCGCCGCCCCCCCCGGGGAGGCGCGGGTGTCGCTGAGGGGAGCGGAGCGGTGTGCGGGGCCAGAGCGGGAGGACAGGCAGGGCCGGGAGGGGGACTCTGCCCTGACAGGGCGCAGCGGCTCGGGGGGCAGCCGGGGGACCCTTGGCCGCCCCGCAGCTCCCTCGGCGGTGCCGGGTCGTCTCCTGCCGGCGGTGTCCGGCCCCGTCCGCGGAGCAGCGTCCCGGTACCGGCGTGTGGGGCGGCGGGGGCCGCCCGGGTGCCGGTCGGGGCGGCGGGGGGCGCCGCGGGGTCCCCGGCGCCGCTGCGAGGCCGAGAGGGGCCGGGGAGAGGTGTGTGTGTGTGGGGGGGGTGGTGGGTGGGAAGGAAGGGAAAGCTCCCGCAGAAACTGCAGAAGGGGCTTTAAAAAAAAAAAGAGGGGAAAAAAAAAGTGTCGGGAGAGTTTCTGGCTTGTCTGGAAACAGCAAGACTAATTGCCATGCGCTTCCGGTTTGAAACTGGCAGCAGACAACATCTTGAAAATGAGTCACTGCAGCTCACAAAGAAACTCTGTGGCTTTCTCCCTCGCAGGTTTATATATTTGCTGCCTTTTTTTTTTTTTTTTTTCCTCCCCTACTGTTTCCTTTGTAGTCTTCTGCCTTCTCGCCGGTCCTCCCCCTCCCCGCTTTTCTTAGCCACCCCCTGCCCCAAGACCCCTTGGCCAACGTGGATAGTTTCCACGACCAAGCGGAAAAAAAAAAACCCCAAACCAAACAAACATTAAAAATGTTTGTAAGGGAAAGGGAAAAAAAAAAAAGTGAGAGAGAGAGAAAGGGAGAGAAAGTGGAGAGTTGTTTTTGGATCTGCCTTTGCTGAAGGTTAGAGGGACTCTGATGCTGCAGGGGGAAAAAGTTCCCTGAATTTTCCACTGGCTGCAGGAAGAGAGCCCATTTAGTCATGGCTAAGTAATGTCTGCACACACACCAACTAATCTCATTAGGAGTTTCCGTTCCCTAACACAGGAGGGTTTTGTGAAGCCCCGTCAGCCTTTCTAACGTTGCAGTTGAAAGGGAGACAAGTTACATCTTTATTTACTTAGGGGTGTTTATACTTAGGCGAGTTTATACAATCGCAGCATCTTTTTCGGTCATGAGGACTCCCGGCTGCAAAAGTCAGTGGTCTCGTTGGATTTCAGGCAGAAAGTCACTGTTCATCTCGTATCTTGCTCGTGCAGACTTTTCAATTACTTCAGTTTGAATGGGATTTATGCATAAAAAGTTTCCATTGTGGTGTACACAGAAGTCTGTGCTACGATAAGTGTGTTTTACACATCTGTGACAATTGTATGTGATTGCATGGCACAAAGACTCTTGTGCCAAGATACTGAAGCGATGGGCATGTTTGAAAAGTGTATTCGCTCGCATACCCTTCCTGTGTTGGTGATTTGCGTATCTGATTTTCACATGATTTTGTACATTCCACTTTTGACTTAGCAGTTTGTGTAATTATTTTGTGATGATTAATTATCACAGCGATCATGAAAGAAGTCTGTGTTCAGAATCAGAAAGATTTTTGCCATGCCCTACTGATATTTAAATTAGAAGTTAACAACTTTTTGCAAAAAAAAAAAGAGTCTGGAGCAAACAAAGAAAATGGAGTCTTGCTTGTAAGCAGGTTTTAACTTAAGGAAATGTCAAAGAATGTGAATAAAATTGCGTGTAAGAGGAAATAACTTGTAGCTACTTACTTGAATTATCGTGTGATAGCATTAAAATTGCAAATATTGTGCAAAAAAAAGTACTGCTTGGACAGAGAACTAATTGCAGTATACCACGTGTTTACCTTTGAGGATCTTCAGTGTTTCCTGTACTTCCTATGTCCAAGCTGCACAGAAACGTTCTTCATTAACATCACTTTACGGAGGACTTCTATTAGCAGATTGGTGACACAATCTCCAGATACAAATGCTTCTTGATTTCCTAGTTGGGTAGAGAAGAATTTTTAGAATAGTAGCTGAAACAGAAAATGCCTAATCTCTGTTTCAGTCAAATGCAGTCATCAGGTACTGAGAGCTATTTTGGGGGGTTGGAGTTTTATTTCCTTTGTAGAATTGTCAATTTTCAAGAGGTGTGTTACTGGGCATAATGTTTAAAAATCTGTTGAATATGTTGTGGAACAGTTAGTGTGGTGTACAATGTCAAAACTTACTGAAGAGCATTCTCTAGTTCTTATTATCTTTCTTTGAAATATGGGCATTAAATTGTCTACTTATTGTATTAAATATCTCTGGAATTTCAGGATGCTGTCTACTGAATCAGTGCAGATGAAGCACACACTTTGGTACATATATATATATATATATATAGTCTGTCTTCACTGTATGAATTTCATATATTGTATTCATTCAGCGTAAGTAAAAACATCTTGATGTCCTTGTAGAAAAACAGATGCAGTAGTAGTGTACCGGTTGTGTGTGCTGTATATTTGAAAGAGTGAACTAGAAGCAGTTCATAGATGTGTGAAAAATACAAGTTTGGAACAGAAAAAAATTCCAAATATCAAATAGTGCCTGATGTTTTCCACTCAAGTAATAAAAATATCTTAAAAGTGTTTTCACTGTAAGTATGATTTTATTCTTTACCTGGTTTAATTTATAGAGTATGAAAGTATGTGAGAAGAATATATGCTGTCTGCTAAGGGATGAGATATTAACGTAATTGCTTATATCTCAATTATCCAAATCACCTCTGTGAGTTGTTCCTAAAAAGAAAAACCCTACAGGCTTATGTCCTTTCTGGTATCGCAAACTCCACCTAGATGTAACAGCTGAAATAAGCCACACAGTCTCAGGGGCAGAAACTCGGCTGCAGCCTTCCTCCTAACTGCGTTTACAAACCACTGCGCACATGGATGCTTTTATATGTGAAAGCAAAAATCTATTTTGTTTTATTCATCAGCAGTTCTCACTGCTTACTGGTTCAGAGCAGGTCTTTGCTCTTGTTACTTAATGTTATTTCATTAAATAGTAAAAACAAATCAAATATGTCACTCCGAAGACTGAAGTATTCCCCCTTCCTGTGCATGAAGTCCAATTTGATAAACTTTACCGTCTTGTTGTAATGCCCTTTTTGGGATGGAGGTGTTCTCATGATAGAGGCATTCTTACTATTGATGAAGGAGCTGAAGCTGAAATCTGCCTCAGTTTAAAAAACCTATTCTGGAGGTCTTGGCACAGAGTGAAAGTCATTTTGCAGGTTCACCAACGTGCATGAAGCTTGTTGCTTGCTCTGAGGGTCGTATGTTTACATGTGGGAAGACAGGTACAGGTAATGTGGGGGTCCATCAGCTGTACAGAAAATACAGATCTTAGCCTTGGGAATGCGATCACATGACAACATGTCACTTCAGAAGAAAGAAACCGATGCTGAAATAAATGGTTATTTAGCTGCCAGAGATAAGGGAGAGTGGGACAGGGGTGGGAGAACCAACACGCAGTCATTTGTGATTTATGTATTTATAGAAGTTTATTTTAGCTGGTGTATCTTGGTGACATCATGTAGAAATTTGCATGCTCATGCAGTTACCGTTATCTCTGTGAGCGGTTCTCTGTCATAGCGCTAAACAATCTAAGACAGCAAAGAACTCATAAATTAGCTAGTACTGCCTGCAAAAGTATGGCAGCTTGGACTCATTTTTGTGCAGCTCCATCTGTCTGTCGGCCCACGTTTTTCTTCTGGCGGAGGTGGCTCCAGCGTGCGGCGTGCCTGGACGCTGCTCCTTGAACCCATCTCGGAGCCGTGGTGACACTGATGACGGGACACGGTTAGCTTGGGCCAGTTTGAAGGAGCACTGTTGGGTTGGAGCTGCCGTGTGTCTCTGGTGGTAACCACACCCGGTGGTTCCTGCAGCGGGCTGTCGCTTACTGCCCTTCGGAAGTCACGTTGTGCCGTGTGTCCCCGGATTGACTCACCACGGCTTTTCTCCTCGGTGTTTCCCACACTAGGGAATCTCACAGGCTTGAATCATTGGGCAGATGTTTGCTTCGTCTGGGGCTTGTTAATGAATCAGCCAGTATTCTGGAGGCTGTTGAGAGCTCTTGAAAGACTGAATGCGCTCGTTCTCGTGCCGAAGCGTTTTGTTGAATAATGAGTGATTAAAGAATTAGTCACAATTTTGAGGAGAATGTCAAGGTGTAGGCGCAGGAAGTCTGGCTCACCATGCTGCAAAATACAAGGCTGCATATGTGGAAACAAAGCAGGTGAAGCACAAAGTACCTCTTACCTGGGCACTTCACAAAAAGAAAATGCATCTGTGTCCCTAAAACTTTCTTGAACTCAGTGTGGTTTTATATGTCAGTGATTATATCAGAATTCAAATTCTTAAGGGTTTGCTGTTGAGAGTAGATTTCAATTCAAAAGCTCTTTGAAGGAGACCTGCTACTTTTCTAAAAGGAAAGCATCTCTCCTATGACGAGAGACTGAGAGAACTGGGGCTGTTTAGCCTTGAAAGGAGACGGCTGAGAGGGGACCTTATTAACGTATATAAATATCTGAGGAGTGGGTGTCAAGGGGAAGGAGACAATCTCTTCTCACTGGTGCCCAGCAACAGAACAAGAAATAATGGATTTAAGCTAGAACATAGGCAGTTCCACCTCAACATGAGGAGAAACTTCTTTACTGTGAGGGTGACGGAGCACTGGCACAGGCTGCCCAGAGAGGTTGTGGAGTATCCTTCTCTGGAGACTTTCAACACCCGCCTGGACACGTGCCTGTGTGGCTGCCCTAGGGGATCCTGCTCTGGCAGGGGGGCTGGACTAGGTGATCTCTAGAGGTCCCTTCCAACCCCAAACATTTTATGATTCCATGATTCTATGATTTTAAAACCTGAAGAAAATAACCTGCCATAAGCATTGATATGAAAATATCACTAAGGCACTACTTGCGGGCTAATTCAATGACAATTAATAACTGTATAGTCCTTCTGCATTTATAATTGTGTATGAACACTGTGGTGGTTTTCGCAGTACCGAAAAGTACCGTGGAATTACCAGTTGGCTTATCAGTGTGGTTCAATGTCAGTATGTCACAGTGTACTGAATAACTAATTATGTAAGTATTTTAAAGTTATATTACAGTTAAGAACGTCCAAGGCCAAATTTTGCTATGGCCTAAGCAGATACAACCAGGCTGAAAATGATACTCTTTTATTCCTGTGGAGTTAGGGTTACCAACACCATGTCTGGTTTTGGCCGGTTTGCTCCAGTAGCGTTGCTGTGACTGTCTGGAGCCGTGGGGTTTGTCTTTTTTGCATCTGTGGAGCCGTAATTATTTTTGAGCAGTTGTGCAGATGATCCATTTGCTGCTTCTTCAGAAGGAATCCATTGACCCCTGCACACATGGGCCACGTGTTGGAAACTGCTCACCTGTAGGCCATGTATCACAGAATCACAGAATGTTGCAGGTTGGAAGGGACCTCAAAGATCATCTAGTCCAACCCCCCTGCCAGAGCAGGATCACCTACAGCAGAGCGCACAGGAACGCGTCCAGGCAGGTTTTGAATGTCTCCAAAGAAGGAGATTCCGCAACCTCCCTGGGCATTAACTGCGTAAAGAAAGGTTTCTGGAGACTATGCCATGTGCTCTGACTACATCTGAGCAGTTACGTGCAGCTCAGGGTCTTCGGGAGAAGAACATCTGTAGCAAGCCACAAACTTACTTTGTTTTGATCTTTTAAAGCACTTGAGCCTGTATTTGTTTTGGAGTGTGTCAGCACTTCTGTTAATGCACTGGGACTAACTGCATGTTGCAAACATTTAAATGCTGACTCCGGCCTTGAATATAAGGCATTGGAGCAGCTCTTGCTCGCTCTGTGCAAGCGTCCTCCTGCCCTTCTGTGGCTTTGCTCTAAATTTTGCGGTGCTGGGATGTAAGGATACTGCCCGTCCTGTGGCTTCGCCCAGACCCACTTCAAAAAGTCATTTCAATCACGGCCATGTCTCTGCTTACCCATCTACTACTTGCTATTTGAAGATTCAGAATATAGCTTGGATAATCTTTGCAAATACCCATTACTATGCGTTAGTGTATTTTGGTTCTCATGCAGACAACCCTGTCTTAATTTCGCCAGCTTTAAAGTAAACATTTTTTAAAGTCTTGTGGATCCTCACTTGAAGATCATTTGAGGTATTAGGAGAGGAAAACTTATATCTTACACATTGTGTTTTAGGTTTAGCTGTCATTAAATTATATAATGAGTCATTTGGTTCTAATTTTATTATTCTTACCAATCATTCAAAATTTTGTAAAAGCTTTCTAAGCATTAACCCGTGTATTAAGTTCTATAAATACAACTTTCCAAGATGGATCTTTCTCTCAAAATACTGGTGGACAAGCAAAGAAATTTGTGGAAAATATGCTTTTGCAGTTGTACAAAAAAGAGTAGACTTGGATTATGTAATTCATCTAAAGCATCTAAATGTTTTTAATTGAACATAGTCCTATAAGTTTCCCATCTTCATTTTGCAAAACAACTGACAGTTCATCTGGAAAACAGATTTCTGTTGTGCATTGCCTCTAATGTGGTGACAGCACCTCTTTACTAGATCTCTGCATATTTCTTCATATTTCTTTTTATTTTATATTAAGAAACGTGATCGAATGTATTTTGGTATAAGCTTTTTGGGAAGGATGCTAATGAGTTATCGGTTTTAGATGTTTATATTGTGGTAGTGTTGAGTGGCCTCTGTTGCATCAAGTCACAATACAGCACAAACAAGACGTTTATAGACTCAAGTACTGCCATTATCTCTTCCCAGCAATTAACAGTAATTCATGAGAAGAAATGGTCTTTAAAAAGCATTTAGAAAGTTAAAACCAAATTCCTGTTGCATCTCTGTTGGCGAAATCTGGAGAAAGTCGACTACCTTCAAAGAATTCCTTCCGTGTTATACTAATATAGCTGAGATGGGAATGTGGGTTTAGATTTTAGATACAGACCTCTGTGAAATCTGGTGAGTCAGAGCAAGCTCAGAGCCGCTGACGTGTGTGGTTAGTTCAGCAAACTGGGAGCGTGGAGGAGGGCTGGGGTAGGAATTACGACTGCGGCGCTCCTTCAGCACTGCCACTTCAGCGCTGGTGCTCCGTGATGCAAACCCTTCCGAAACAGAGCAGTGTCAAGGTTGGGTTGATTCCCTGGGAGCAGGGATGCAATAAAACCGACTGTGCCACCTCATCCAAGTTGAGAAGAGGGGACAGAGTCTTTACGCTTTATTTAAACGTTGAATCTTATCCAGGATTCAGTGTACAAATCAAATTAGCTGCTGTTGCGTATCCGGAGCAGCAGAGACACTTCACAAACCAGTTGGTGTATTGATGTCACTTCTAAACGTAGGCAATCTAGGCACTTTTTACACGGCAAAGTTTGCTGTGGTCACTGAAATAGCGTCCCATTTGTCTCTCCATAGTTCAGAGCAGCCATGGGAATCAATTAAAGCACACAGGACACAGCCAGTACAGGAGAGTAGCAACCAGGTCTTCTGTAGGCTGAAATCTCGTATGTTCTGGTGAGTATTCTGAGGGTGTTAGGGGAAACGTGTAGGTGTGACCTTCAGGTCCTTGTTGGTGTAGTAGACAAGTGAATAATGTCAGAAGATAAAAATCTTGTAGTTGGGTTTCAGTTTAGCTTAGCACATGGTAAACATGCGCATCAGAAGTTTGGTTAGCACTGAGAAAGGAGAGGATAGCCGATTTTTGAGATTTTGACACGTTAAGAGTGATGCTTATTCTAGGTTTTTACTACGACACCGCTGCACACAGAAATAATAGCTTTTAAGGTGAAAAATATGGACTTTGACTAGTGCTGTGACTAGCTGCTCATTTTTTCTGACCAAGGAACTTACACCCTGGCCTGTGCTCCAAAAGCTGTTACAACAGCTCTAATGTTTTGGGAAGAAATTGTCCAGGTGAATTGTCTCTATATATACGTAGGTTACCATCTGCTGAATCGTGTTACACCATTTTCGGTGTAGTGACTGACTTCCCTTGCAACATGAGAATACGCAGGTAAGTCTGGGTGTTATTTAAAAGTTTAATGTCTTATTTTGCGAATCCAGCAAAGTCTGAAAATTCAGCGTGCGTAGGAAGGCGAGCTCTGACTGCCAGTGCGAACTGGGGTGATGTTGCCGTGCTTCAGGTCTCGTGGAAATTTGCAGCCACCTTGGTTTGCCTGAACGCAACTCCTGGGACTGCGTTTCCTGTTTTTTTGGCTTGGTTCTTGTCTACTCGCAGTATTACAAAGACCTATTTCTTTATCTAAGTTTCTACTCTGGGAAAAATCAGTAGAGAGGGGAACATTAGTTTAAAAATTGGAAAGTGAAATGTATAAAAAGCAGTACTGGACACACTTGATAGTATTAATACACCATTTAAACTATTAGAGCCACTAGAATAAGTTACACAGCATTAGGTCTGGGATATTTTAGGAAGGGAGTACAGGTAAAGAAAAAGCACTTATGTTTGGGAGTAATCATTGCTTGATAGGTCAAGTAAACTTTTAGAGTAGCCACTGGTGCTGGTGGCTGTGTCCTCTGCCCTCTTTAGCTATTTTTTTGTTTTCCTTCATGTGTTATCTGAATTTATCAAAGGAACTGTCAGGAATTTTATATGAGACACTCAAAGAGTCATGATCTGTGTCCTACTGATGCCGGCAAAAATGTAAGAGAAGATCATATGGGAAAAATAAACATATAGGGCTGGCTTTGAAAGCTGAGGTCCCTTGGATTGCAGCGGAGCGTATTGCCAGCACGCCGCAGCTGTACACCACATGAGCAGACAGAAAGCGGCGTGAGGAGTCTGCATTCATTTTACGTCTGTCCCAAGGTGGATGGTTGGAGCCATTATGGATTTATGTGGTTTTGTTTACAGCTAGCTTTAGAAATGCTTGAGCAGGTTATTTTTTTTTTTCAAGCTTTTCACAGAGAGGTAACTAGCAGTATTCCACTCTGCTAAGGGCTTTTACTCCAGTCAGATGAAAACTGTTTCTTGAACCGCATCCTGATGGAGACTCTGAGAACACTCCAGTTTTAGAGGTGGTGTCATCACACCTCTGCCTGGCAGGCAACCGGCCCTTTGTTGTGTTAATTCGGAGGCTGCAGAGCTTTCTCCGTTTGGACATCTTCCTCAGCCTTTCTCTGACTTCATTAAAAAACTTAAAAACTGCAGACACTGTATTACCAGCTGTACCTACTGGCGTATTACTGGACGTGTGTGTCAGTGCTTTCTTTTCTGCAGCAGAACTTGATGTTACCCTGTAACCCTGCTGCTGTCTCTTTTGTGTAGCTCTTAACCACAGGAGTCTGTTTATTTTTCTTAAATGTGCTGAGCCAGAACAGTGGGTATTCTTGCTTGAGAAAGAGACCTTGTAAGTTATTACTGTAAATAATCTTTTAAATTAGAATATGAAGTTAAGAGAAGACTATTACGCAGGAGCGGCAGAGTAGGCATAGCTTACGTGAGTCTGTTGAGTACATTGGCCAGCAAAACTTTCTGTACTTTTTTGGCACATCCTTAAACCAGTCTGGGTTTGTGTGGCAAGATTACAGTAGTTTTGCAGCAAATCGGAACTTGTGTGCTGGGGCACTCAGTAACTTTTTCTAATGTTTCCACTGGGTGGTGCTGCAGGAATTCCTTTTTTTTTTTTTTTTCTCACTTGAATCTGCATTTCCCAGAAAGACGCCTCTAAAATATAATAGGAGGAAGTCCTGATTTAGAAAGTTTTTGCAGTTTCAACACAATGGAAGAACTCGGAGGATGCTCTGACAGGAAATGTCCTGGTTGCTGGATGTGGAAAAATTACCAGCAGTCTGTATCATACACACAGTCAGTTCCCTAAAGTGCCTTGGGTATGGATTGCACCATTAGTTTGATTTATTACCTTTAACAGAGAAGGTTCTGCATCAGGTTAAAACTGGTATATTTACACACTTAGCTGCGAGCTTATTTTTTCAAGGCCAATGAAATTAGTGGTAAGATCTTTGACGAGTATTTGAAAACTTTCTGAGTAAACAAATTGATATTTGTTTTTCCTCCTTTCTGGCGGAATCACTAAGTTTTCACCGACCACATCCTATTTATCACCCTTGAAGCATCTCTGTTGAGAAATAAAGCGTGAGGACTGACTCAGACTTTTGCCTTGT
The DNA here is from genome assembly GCA_020746105.1 of Trogon surrucura. Classification (NCBI taxonomy): domain Eukaryota; kingdom Metazoa; phylum Chordata; class Aves; order Trogoniformes; family Trogonidae; genus Trogon; species Trogon surrucura. Next base: position 170,444,201 of record CM036617.1, on the reverse strand, counting down.
CCTTTCAAATGTTTCAGAGCAAACATTTTGGCAGATTTGGCAGTTGTCTTTAACCTCTCATAATATACTCACTGTTACACAGATGAATTTTCCGTGGAAAATGTTAAGGCTGACTGATTTTTTGATTATTCTAGAAAAGCTTCTTTTCTTGGTCAACACCCTTTTGCTTCTGTAATAAAATGAAAAAGAAGCGTGTTTCACATTTTTTTTATAGAAATTAAAATGTTAAAGGGAAAAATCGGCCTTGAAGATTTATAAGGTGTTCGACTTTTCATATGGACATTTGCTTTAGAATGTATATAAATGAAACAGCTAGCGACTGGCTTATTCCATGTTTTTCTCTAAATATGCTCTTTGATATTTATCATTATGGAATGGAATTGGTTTTGGTAATTTCAAAAAAAAGTTTTTTAAGACTCACATTATTTTATAAGCATTAATTTGGTTTAAAGACGAGTATGGTGTAGCAAAATCTCGATTTCTAGTATTGAGAAATGGTGGTTAAAAATAAATAAATGAGAGAACAGTCACATTCTTTCACGTGTTATTGCAGAAGTCATCTCAAGGGTTAAAATGAACCTGAGACACTTAGAAAAATAAAACCAGAGCTGCTATTACAAACTGGGACAGATGTAGGAGGCCAGGTTTCCTGTGGCCCATTTTCCAGTTTCCTGGCTGCAACCTGCAGAAATAGAGGAAGCCGAATGCTAACGTGAATGAGAAGCTAACAATGCCCCGCGTCACGCTGCTCAGAGAAACGTGCTGTTGGCCAGAAGTAGGATACAAAGGCAGTAAATGGACATACAAAGAATCCACACGCCTTTTCCAGAGTAGTTGAAAAGGAAGGAGAAAAAAAAAAAAAAGGCATCTGTTCCAGAGCAGCGCTGTGCACTTGCAAAAGCACACACTTGCCTGTAAGGGAAATGTGAGTGGAGGTGTGTGCCTGCCGTGGTGGGGCATACGAAAAGGAGCTGAATCTTTTGCAGCTGCTCTGGCTGCGGAGAGGATCGGCAGTTTCTTCATACACTAAGGGAAATTAATTTCCCTGCCCTAACTCTGCCTCTTAATCCTTTTCATGTACGTGTCTGATCACCATCTCTCTGTGACTACCTATGTTGTGTAATGCTGGCCGAGAACTGTTATGTCTTCCTGATCCAGCTGATGCCCAGCTGACTTTTTTTCAGCCTCTGGGCTCCCCAGCCAGACTCTCCCACTCATCTGTCCCCTCCTCTGCCCTGAGTCCCACGACCTGGTTTATATCTGAGTCCCAGATGTTCCTCTGCGGACCCTCTAAAGCAACAAGGGGCTGGTTTTGATCCTGATGCCTGGAGGGATTCTTGGTTTTGGGCTTCAGAACTTGTTCATGTTGATCGTCCAGGATCAGGAGTCTGACTCCTTATTTTAGAAGGGCTGTGGGTGAACTAACGTAGAGCGGGGAAAAAGAATCCAGGTAAGATACTTGGAGCATGTGGGACAACAGAAAATAAGAACACAGTGTAATGTAGCTGTGTGGAAGCTAAGGACCTCTGCAGAAGTCCTGGATGCTACAGGGCTGCCCTCCAGCTTTCTGCCTTTTGCTTCTAGCTTTTCCTATGCCAGAGTCCTACAAAACTTAATGCCCAAAGGAGTATCCTATTTAGAGTTCATGTCATAAATCTTTCTGATCCTGAGCTTTATATTTAGCTTTGTCTCTGAGCCTCCTGGTTTTCTACTACCTGGATTTAAGCTGGCTCACTTATTCTTTTTTTATTTTGCCCAGCAGGTTAATGACTTCTGTTTTGCCTTAATGCCACATTACTGACATTTTGTCCTGTGGAATTTCATATAATTGACTTTGTAAAAAAAAAAGGTACTGCAGTTCATCAGCATGTGTATTCATACATCTTAACTATTTCTCTCATGGTGTTTTCATCACGTGTGCTCATACTGGTAGAAGTCAGTCTCCATACATTAAGGGGAGAGACAGTGGTTGACATTTAGGCCCTTCACCTAAGAGGGGAATTCGGGCACCCCCTTTGTAGGAAAATCATCTCCTAGATGGGATTCTTTGCTCTGTGGATGCCTCTGTTCTTTTCTACCACTTTCACAGAGTGCTGACGGCTACTGCTCCAAGTTTAGGCATTTCCATTAGTCCCTCTATTTGGTTGAAATGAAGAGGGGCAGTATTATCAGCTCAGGTATTCTGAATTGCCTCCTTCCTGTGTTAAGTCTCGAGCTTAAAATTTTGTGTGTAGAGATCACGTTGTATCCCACTGATGATGCGGTTGGCAGGCTTTGTGTGGAGGGGTGCACATTTGAAAGAATGTAAATTGATAATGCCAAGGGTGTTAGTGTGGTTACCTGTCACAGCTGCCCGAGAAATGAACTTTCAGAAAACCCAGTCTTAAAATACCTTTTTGCTGTCTACCACAGAACATTTCCATGTATAATTCCTTCCAGCTATGCCAGTGATTATTTGCATCAGTGGTAGTGGAACTGATCACAAAGTAAAATTACTGGGCTATTTAGGTCACGTCAACCTAGCAAATTTTGTTTCATGGCTTAGAAAATATCTTTGACCGTCAAATGCGTTGTATCAATATTTAAAAAAATGGTAAGATGGCAAAACCACGTACGCTAAAGTTAATGGAACAAAAAATTGACTCTTTTGACTGTATGAATTTTGATTAGGCTTTCCATGACACAGAGTACACGTTTTTTTACATAGGCTACCTGTCTCATTCTGCACAGTAGATGGATGTCTCTGTCTAAATAAGTGATTTTTAAAAAAACCCTATTTTGCTTCTAATCCATGTAATTTAGTGTGTGGTTCCATGTCTTATTTATTGTCCAACATTCAAATCCTGTACTGAGCACGAAACTATCAGGGATATTTATTATTACTATTTAATATTAATAAAGAGTTGAATGAAATGTGAAATACATGCCCTGTAGGAAGGGACAACATCCTAACACCCATTTTTGTTAAATTAAGGCAAGACACTGAATTCCCTTTGAGTCAGTAAGAATTCTAAAGAATTAGAAAATACATAAATGAAATGCATTGTTTTCTGAAGATTTTTGACTCCTCCCAATCATAATTCTTCATAACTTTTAATACAGGTAGCACATTTTTTGTTAAATTACATGTCTTGTAATACATCTCTCGTGATAATTTTGCTCCACCACTGAAAGGAGGCACAAGTTAAGCCTTAGCACACTGCATGGCCACATTGTTCTCTCAAGAGGATAGTTAATACTTTGTAGGTCCCCAAAATGGTGCCCATAGAGAAAGGCAGGTTAATACTTCTGGTGACCTGATTGGAAATGAAATATGTTTCATCGGTTTAAAAATCCTGTCACTACAGGATCTTAGATTTTCGCTATTCCCCTGCAATTCACATTTTAGAGAATGGAAATGAGTTGCAAAGATTAACACCAGTTTATTAAATTCCAGGTATTTCAGATTTTACGTCACCCTATATGCACAAAGCTTCTGTTAAAAGGTGGTTACAGCTGCGAGTGTTCAATACAACTCGGACATAAACACCTCAAGCTGAGTGCTTAGAAGAAAAGAACCAAACAGTTAACCATCAGCTGAAAATGTAACTTGTGTGGTTTGCATCATGTAAGAGTCACGTACATGTTGTACAAGCGGCATGGGAAGCTTTATTCAGAACTCGGTGGCAGACGGAGGGATGGAATACAGTGCAGCACGGAGGTGTTTTAATCTTACTTCTGTATGAGCAGACTAGAGGATTTCTGCAGGCACCAATTCAGCTCAGCGATGCTGAACTCGGAGGTGCGCAGGTCCTTTCTGAAGCCTGCTCAGAGCTGTGTGCGTGGCAGGTTGGTGGTAAGGCAAGCAGGGTGCTCAGGAGCTGCCTAATTCTAATCCCGCCACAGCCATCTGCTCTGAATCTGGCACCTCAAGTGTCCCCAAGAGATTATGTGTGTGTGGTTGAAGAAGAAATCACCAAGAACTGAAACACTTTGAAAAAGGCGGCGGTAACCTTTTATATAATCACCTGGTGGAAGTCACCTCTCCTTAGTCATCAGGGCAGATGGTGTGGAGTGGCTGCTCCTGTAGGGTGGTCTCACCCAGGCTTGCGCTGTGTAGACGTTCTACGTTACGCTTACGGCTGAATCGCCTTGAGGCCGGTGCTCAGTAGATAAAATGGAATCCAAGGCTGTTTACATTTTACAGATGATAAACATCAGAAAACAGGTTCATAACGGAGAGCGTGGTGCAACCTCAGCTGTAGGTTACCCCGCGAGTGTGCTCGGGTGGAGGTGAGTGGGTATGGAGGAGACTGCAGCAAAATGCCCTTCGCTGCGAGTTCGGTTCCACCTGAACTCTTTGAAGGGGCATGATTGCTGCTGATCTGGAGGATGAAATTTAAGGTCTGGATGAGAGAATTGCATCTGTGAGGTACTGCATTCTTTTGGCTAATGGCATGGTGGTGGAGTTGGTGTTGGTGCTTCTGTAACTGTCTTCTGCCTTTGATATCCTCAGCTGAAATTCTACTGACGGGTCTTTCTAGCGTGGGACACCTGTACACATTTTAATGCAATTTTGAAGGAAGATGTTTGTAAGTTACTTATAATTTTCCGAAGGAAAAAAGAGTTCTATTTGTAATTTCATGTTTGGAAGAGTTGTAGGATACAAGCTGAAAGGATGCAATGTGTAACTCTATAATACGTGGTGTACAGAAACCAAGATAAATTTAAAGCATTACAGCTGTATATACCTACACAGGTATATATACCTACATATACGTATACATACCTACACGAAATAAGTTGCAAAATCTATAAATATTAATGAAAAAGTATGTGTATCTGATGCCACATTAGTAGGGATACTTTATTAGCTATCGTGTTACAGATAAATAATCTGTTGCAAAGATGTTAATACTTGCACAGATTTAAAGGGACTTCTAAAGCCTGTGAAGCCCATATATAACTGTCAGGTATATTTAGTTCTAGCTGTACATCTTTTTCTTGCCTTACACTCCATGGAAAAGGATTTGTGTAAAGTGATTAAAAAATGCAGACTCGAAGAGGGAAATCTTCCCTGGGCTGTGCTGTGCCATGTGGTGCATAGCTAGAAGTCTTGTGCCCTCTTGTGGTCAACACTCCAGCAGAAGAGTCAGGCATTAAACCCGCCGTATTCTGGCCGTGTAATCTGTTAGGACGCAAACAGTAATATATTGGGAAGCAAACGAGCAAGGAAGTTAATCAGCTTGTTTAGATAAAGACAAAAACGTCCATTGTTAGATGTACAAAGATAAACCAGGTAATAATTAGCCCCGTTAGCACCATAATCAGTTAACCCACTAATATCAGCAGCTTTAAATCTGTGTTAAATCTTTAAATCTTTAAATCTGTGTTAGTTAGATGTAATGTGTCGAAATTAAGTATCAGAAGAGGCCAAGAAAAAGTGATCTGGCAGAGTGTTACCATGCTGTCCTGGTTCGAACTATACAATCAGTTCTGTTTAGTGATTTTTTCTTTTCAGCTCAGTCTTTTCTAAGAGGCTGCACCTTCTGAAGTTAGCAACATATTTTTGCAGTATTACTAGAAGTAATAACACCTGATGTTTGTACTTATTGCCAGGGATTGGGGTGCAGAAAGGCTCTTATACCGATTTCTATAGCGACCAAGGTCACTGCTGGATCTTGTGTAACACACTGGGGTGCCGGGAAGTAAAAAGGGTCACAAGAAAGCAAAGAGGAGGAATGGATGGGGCAGATGATCCAAACCTGACCAAGAATGTTCCATTCGATATACATCATATTCGGTATAAAGCTGAGGGATCATGAGGGTGAATCCCTGTTGCTCTAATGGCCAGCATCTGAGGAGGGCTCTGTCCCATCTTCAGCTTTTGATTCTGATCCTGAGGTCCTGAATCCAGGTTCTGTACCTGGTTCCCCGCTGCCACTGAGCCTGGGGCTTCCCTGGTGCCACCTGCTCTGCAGCATCAGCAGGGATTGATATTGGGTGGGAGAATCGGGTCTGGGCTGATTAAGCGACTGGGACACCTGCCTTAAAAAGAAAGGCTGGGAGACCTGGGGCTTTTTGGTCTGGAGAGGAGAAGACTGACAGGGGATCTAATTAATGTGTATAAATATACGAGGGCTGGGTGTCAAGAAGGAAGAGATGACCTCTTTTCACTTGTGCCCTGTGATGGGACAAGGGGCAATGGATTCAGACTGGAGCACAGGAAGTTCCACCTCAACATGAGGCAGAACTTCTTTACTGTGAGGGTTGCAGAGCACTGGCACAGGCTGCCCAGGGAGGTTGTGGAGTCTCCTTCTCTGGAGACTTTCAACACCTGCCTGGATGCGTTCCTGTGTGACCTGCCCTGGATTCTGTGATCCTGCTCTGGCAGGGGGGTTGGACTCGATGATCTCCAGAGGTCCCTTCCAACCCCCAACATTCTGTGATTCTGTGATCAGATTTGTATATATTTGTGTATATTTCATTATTTTCATTATTTCCTTATTAGTACTATTATTAAAGCTGTTTTAGATGGTTTTTTTCCCCCAATCTGTAAGTCTTTTTACCTTATTCCCTTTTCCCTTCCCCTCTGGGGAGGGAGAGGGGTTGTAGAGCATCTGTTATTTGTTTAGTGGCCTCATGTTAAGGCTGGCAGCATGGCTGAAAGTAGGGGAAAATCTCATTTTATAGTTCTGTAGTTTAAAAGGTCAATTTCAGCTACATCTTCATTACAATAGTAAATTGTCTTTAGGGGTAATGTTCCCAAGTTTTAAGTTTTATATATGCCTGCACTGAGTTGGAATACGGTCATTCTTAAGTTTGTCCTTTTATTGCAGTGACTGAAAAAAAAAAGGGTTTATTCTAGGGAGGGCTTACTAGCACAGGCAGTTAGCAAAGAAAAAAAAAATTGAAACAACTCTTAGCAGGAAAAAGAATATTCAAACAACCTTAGAATTGAGACTCAGGCACTGTTAAGAGTATTCCTAGTTCTCAGTCGTATGTATGATAATGAAAAGAAAGTTGTAGGTATGATAATTTTCCCTGTTAGAGAAAGGTTCAGGGTAAACATCACTCAGTTTACTGCGCTTAAATGTTCTGAGCTATCAGCGTTTTTGCAAAGTAGCTAATATCTTTTGAGCTATTTGAATTGCCTAACAGAAGCAGCAAAAGCCATTTCAGGCCTTGGAAGAAACAAAATGCAGGACATGGGGAAGGTGGGTGCATGTGGTGGGAGGGGGAAAAGAGTGTCCTTACTGGTCCTCTAGCCCAAGGCAACTGCTGTGGTCTTTCCTTTTCCTCCCCTTCTTTACAGTGAAGTAACTGAATGAGTTCAATGTACTTTGCCTAACAGTGAACAGCAGGTCTTCAGCGCATGTTGGTGAATAGCTAGATCTTTTTCTTCCTCCTTTATGTTCCTTTGAAGGGTGATTGCATGCACTGAATTGAAGGCATCAGCTAGAGATGACCGTGTGAGCTATGCGGGCAATGCTTCTCTAAATACTTATTCTGTGTGTCCCTTCAGAAAACGGCAGTGGAAAAAATACTGAAATGGGAGTGGAAGACTGTAGGTCTTGTGGATGTTTGGTTGTAAATGGTGTAGTGGCTTCCTTTGCTCGATGACATAGGGCGACTCCTTTACAGAGCTTATTGCTGAAGTGAGCATTGGATGGAACACCTCCTCCCAAATGTTTTTCACACTGTTGCTCTCCTTTGTCCCTTGTAGGTATGGAGAGTGCCATCACACTGTGGCAGTTCCTTTTGCAGTTGCTGCTAGACCAGAAACATGAGCACCTGATTTGCTGGACGTCTAATGATGGCGAATTCAAGCTACTCAAGGCAGAAGAAGTGGCTAAGCTGTGGGGACTCAGAAAAAACAAAACTAATATGAATTATGACAAGCTGAGCCGAGCGCTCAGATACTATTATGACAAGGTAAATTTTGTTATTCTCATGCAGACTAAGAAAATAGAAACACTACCATTTAGTAGTTCACCTCTATGTGGAAGCTATTCAAAAGTTCCTCTAACTGGTTTTTACAACAGACAACAGTATGGAAGGCACTCGCAGTGGAGGTAAGAGGGCAGCTAAAAGGTGCACAGGAGAACACTCCGCATCCCACTTCCTGAGGAGGGGAGGTTTTGACCTAGGTGTACACTTACCGATGCTTTCATGTGTTTATATGCTTGGCTACCCAACATTTTCTGTAGCTTTTGACAACAATAAAATAACTGTTGATAACAGAGAACTGTTTGATTATTATAGCCTGCGTAGGATCTTCTGGAATGCAGGGAGGTGGTAGAGAGCAGTGATGCTGCGATTCAGCAGGCTGAGTGGCAGCTTTACCAGCAGGTATCACCTGTGTCAGGACAAGGAGAAGACAAACAGCCAACCCAGAGGATGGGATTGAGTTTTCACAGCTTTCATGGACACATTGTTTGGAGCATAGATCCTGTTGGACAATGTTTTATCTAGTCTTGCCTGAGCTTTCTGCAAAATCTTTTCTGATTGTGTCAGGTCCTAATTTGTTAGCTGGAAACACAACCCTGAAACACTTGTCCAGTTATGACAGCGCAAGTATTACCTCAGCAGAATCTCACTAACTACTCCTCTGTTAATGCTCGGTGTTCCTAAGAGTTTGGAAATTTTCCACTATGTCATTTTAGGACAAAGACTCTGTTAGCTTCAACAGGAGTCTAGGCTGTAGGTTGCTATCATTTAATTAGCAGCAATATATATGAGAGAGTGTTAATAGGATGTCCTACTGGATAGTATCACAGAATGTTAAAGGTTGGAAGGGACCTTAAAGATCATCTAGTCCAACCCCCCTGCCAGAGTAAAAGTAGCAAACAGAGGGAAAAGCAGCTGGTCAGATGGTGAGTGTCAGAGCAGTGATACATTTGGGTCTTCTTGTCAAGGCAGTAGTCTCATGCTGAGCTCCTCTCAGGTAAGACTGTAGTTGCTGTAAAATGATAAATTTACTCCCAGTTGGGAGCTTGCCTTCTGGGTACATCTAGTGAGAATAGCAGAACGTGTGCTTTGGTAGAGGTTTCATCATCCAATTTTTCTGCCTTGCAAAACCTGCTGAATTCTGCCCCTCCTTCATGGATATGTCTGTTGAGGTTTGGTAGAATAAGACCCCAGGAGTCAACAGTTCAGGCAACAGCCTTGTAACTGGCAAACAAGGTAGTTACTTGTATGCTCTCAGGAGCAGGTTACAGTCAGTGTGGGCATACGCTTGGTGCAGAGCTGTCGGCTGTTGGAGCTCCGCTTTCATCCTCTTTATTTAAAACTGACACCTGAAGTAATATCGTATTGAACATAGCAATCTGGAATTATTTAGATCACTCAGTTTGCTTCTGATTTTCAGGCATCATGAGCATGCCTGCAATCTAGAAGAGGTCAGCAGAGGTTACTGGTGTCTAGCATCTCTGAAAATAAAAGTTTTGTGGTATAGTGGGAATTCATAAGATCACTCATAAAGCCGTCCTTCACTTTGACTTTTAGTCCTTTGTCTTATTCTTAAGCATGAAGTAAGGTGGCAACAGTAGAGAATGCAAAAATGAGAACATGTAGTAACTAGGATGTGTGTTAGATTGCTATAGCAGAAAGATATTTGAAGGGAATCTCCTAGATGTGTGAAGACACTAGAAGGAAAAAAAATTGTCAGACACAAATACGAAGGTGCTAAAATATTGTTCATATTCACCTTTCTCAGTTTCAGACTCCAGCAAATTCAAGGAGTTTCCAAATTATTTCTCCATCTTTTTTTTTGGATGAGCATAGTATTCGTTTTGCTAATTAATATTGAATCTTTTCAGGATTAGTTCCTCCTAAATGGATTTTTTTAATAACAGATCTAAATTAATAGGTTTTACTGTTTTCTGTAGTCTTGAAGATTAAGTATTTAAAGTAAGGACTTTTACAGCTTTTGTATATTAAAAAGAAAAAAAATCATAGCCATGCTTAGTGGTCTGTTCTCATCTTGATTTTCAGAACAGGCAGTGAGATGAAATTATACAGTGAGCGACACCAGTGTTCAGCACAATTACAGCATGTTTGCTGCCTGCATGAGGCAGAGGAAACTGGATATTGTCACTGAACTGTGCTCAGAGTGCTGTTGTCATGTATTTTTTGTAGTGCACTAATTCTTGAAGGGCACAGTGGGGCTGGGTGCTGTGCAGACAGTCGAACACAGCAATCAAAACCCGCTTTGACTACAAATTAACTGTGCACAATTTGATGATCAGACTTCTCATTGCTCACATGGGAATTTGGAAGGACTGCTCCTTCGCCTGTATGAATTTTTTAGTTTCAGATTTAGAGCTGTAGGCTCTGCAATGAAATGTTTTAAGTGTTTTGTCCACCAGCAGTCAGATTTTTCCACTTAACACCTTTCAAAGGTGGCCTGACTGAGGAGGCACAAAAGGGTTCAGAGAGGACAGTGCGGCGGCTGTTCCGAGCGGTTGGTGTGGTGAATTCCCCTTCACTAAGTGCTAAAAAGGCTTCTGCTCAGCATGGGGAAGCTCGCCTCATTATCTGACTCCAACCCCTCTGATTAGAAACTTGACTGGGATGAATGGAGGCAGAGTGCCTGCTGGTGAGCGAGCAGCATATCCAGGCAAAGCCCAAACACAGTTTGCGACTGAATAGACGTTGCTTAAAAACAAGGGACGAGACATTTGTAGCCCTTATTCTTTCAGATCTCTCTGATCTCTTCAAATCAGTGGAATATAATGGCTCCTTCCTTGAAGCTCCCTTTCTTCTTCTGTGCCTTAACCTCTTTTTTTAACCCCTGCGCTGTTTTCACTTGCCCCCCCTCCCACATACAGAGCGCACACACACCTTTGTCATCTGTTTTTTCTCTGCTGGCGCAGCATCTGCTAGAGGAGTGGCTGCACGGTTTCTTCGCCAGGGCTCTGGCTGAGGTGATTGCTTGCTGTTCTTACAGCTGGCTTCTTGGTCTGTGTGCTCTCTTCCCTCTGCAGATTTTATCTAGGTGTGGCACAAGGGTTTTGGCCATTTTTTCCAGGAGTTCTGCAGGACAATGGAGGTCATGGCTCCTAGAGGCCAAGAGGGATAAGCTCTTACTTCTCCGTGTATTATGATAAGGCTTTGAACCTCAAATCGAAACCACGGCTGCTGCTCTTTAAATTGAAGGACTAACTCCTTTAGCAGAAGACAGTGGCAGCTTCTCGCTCTCTGTGTGGGCGTGATGTGTTGTGTTCTGTAGGTTCCCAGGTTATTAGAAGAGTGCGGAGGGACGGGGGAGCTTGCTGCAGGTTTTGAAGTAAGAGATACTGGTGTAAGATAGCAGATAATGAATCCTGGTAGGCTGGCAGGGAGTGCTTGGTAGTGGATTCAGCCCTAAACACTTCCTCTGCCTTCAGTTCAGTCTACGCTGCATAGCACAGAAAAGGAAGAACTTGAGGGAAGGGAAGGCTCCCTGACATTCTTCTTTCCCTTCTGCAAAATAAAGCGGGAAGGACTGGTGAGGTGAAAGAGCTTCTCAGACTTCTGCACTCCTCTCCCCTGCACCGTTCACCAATTTGTGGGATAAACAAAGAGCAGTCTAGACCCAGAGGTAGCCTAAAGGAACCTTCTGAGATCTTTGTCCCCTCCCATGCCGTTGGCAGTGATGCAGGCGCAGGCAGCTGGTTGTGCTGACGCCAACGGGACGTGCACTGAGCAAATGGGATAAACATTGTGCTGCAGGCTGAGGAGTGACAGCAGGAAAGGTGAGAGGCAGAGCTCTGGACAGAGCTTCATTTGGGTTGTGGAACTGTCAGCAGGGGACTTCTCTACCTATAACCCAAATGATGTGGCAGCATGTGAGCTCGAGGCAGTGTTTTTTTAGAGATGATGGTGGCACGTGGGATGGGCCTTCCTTTCTTGGGCTGCCCTTGGCTGCTACTGCATACAGCTGACACTAACTGAGCTACTGCTTCATGCTTTGTCTTTGAAATTATTCACCGTGGAGAAATAAAAAGTGATCACTGGATAAATGGAGGTTTATGAGCTCTGCCATTTTGCTTGGGGGTAACACTGGCTTGTTAAAATTCATCATCTGATTAATCTGAACTTAAAAGTAAATTAATTCCAGTACTGGAGAAAAAATAACACAATTAGGACAAGTTCCTTAGCCTGGCTTTGAAAGCAAGATGACGTGCTGTTGAGGCTGATAGCTAGATTTATGTTAAATTCACAGATAAAGCACCCCGGGAAATGTAGAGTATGGCATGTCTTGATTTTAAATTGCTACTACCATGATTCTGGTTGCTAAAGGTTCATAGATAATCTGGAGACTTTGCATTTCCTGTTTTCATTTGTTACCCAAATTCCCCTCCCCTGCCCTTTTTATTTAATGCATTTCCCCTGGTGCCTCAGCAGAGCAGCGGGACAGATGAAACAGCGCTGAGGAAAGGTGTCCTGCACTCTCTCTACCTACAGCTCAAGCAGCACATCCCTCATGTCACACACTTCTGCTGGTCAAATATCTCTTGTAATGCTTTCAGGAAAGGAAACCCTTCACGTCTGTTCCCGTGCAGAGCACTTCAGCTCCATGTGTACAACTAAAATACTGCTATAAGTAGGATTAGTAGGTTTCTTTTTGTTGAAGTTGCCCAGTTACTTTATTTTTCTGACAGCAGTAATGACAGGTACCTTCTGGAAGTGTCTGGAGGTTTCAGGACTGCTAAAGGTCCCCATGAATATTTTGAGATGACACCACAAAAGGGAAGCTAGTGAGTTTTCCCCATGAGGGTTTTTTTGAGGGAAGGAGAGCAAATCCAGGAAGTTACATGCGAATACCGACATTAATAGAGTGTAACAGTTGTGGAAGTCAAGCCCTCAGAAATTAGGAAATGCAAGTATCACGGTTCCCTGGGTAATCTTCATGTTTGCATGAGTTATGCTGCATCTTTAATTACACAGTCACATACTGTTGCCATGAGCAGCTATTCAGTATTTCTGCATCCTCTCTGAACAGTATGTGGCCCCAGGCTTTACTCGGTGAGTGCTATTCAATCTGTCTTCTGAAGACAGAATAAATCATTTTAGTTTCAGTTAATGGCTGCCTGCTTGTTTAGATGGGTTGGCAGCACGATGTATAATATGTAAATAACGTGAGCTTCTTTGTGCTTGTTGCAGTGCAGGGGACAGAGCTTCTCAGATGCTTTTAGGGTTCAGAGGTGCCCATGGCATTCCCTCCTCTCCCATAACAGGTCAGACCCAGTAGCCTGGTTACCAGTTACTATTTTTAACGCCCAAGTGTGGGAGGCAGCATGGAACAGTTGTTTTGGGAAGAGGGTCCCTTGCTTGGTCTGTTTACAAACCAGGATGTAAAGTGATAATAGAAAGTATTATTTTACTTTTGGGAAGGTCTTCTCTTGAGTTACCTCAGGGAGAACAGTGTATTACAGTGAAGCAGTAGCAGTCTGGTGGTGCAAGAGTACCAGCTAGGTGTTTTGTAGTGGTACAGGTATGGGATGTTATAAGGAAACACTTGAAGGAATGTTAGAAAACAGCTTTACAGAATTGGAAGAGAATTGGAAGGAGCTTCTTTCAAGAGTGATGTGCAGAAGGCAAGAAAGTGCTTGTCTGAAATGGCGTAGAAGTGGTATTGAATGCTGTCCTCATGGAAAGATGGCAGTAAAGAACACTCAGTAAGAGGTGATGGGTAGAGGAGAAAACTCAAGAAACCCCCTGAAAGCAGTAACAAGTATTTCATGTTTGATGTGAGAGGAAAGGGGTGCCCTGTGAACTGCAGCAGAGAGAGCAGAGAAACTGACCAAAGTGCCAGACACAGGAATGGCCTTTGCCTCCCAGAGAGAGGTGGGTAAGACTGAAATCCAGCTAAAAGAGAGCCTTGTGCTTCCAAAGGTCAGTACAGGTGCACAGACTAGTAGCACCTGTACCTTCATCAAAAATTTCACAAAACCCAGCTTCTATGCCCACAGTATAAGAAGCGTAAATGCATAAAATATATTAACAATCTGCCTGGCTCCATGTGTTGATGTGGACAAACTCCCCATGAAGCAAACCGTGCAGGCACAAATACCTCCTGACAGCTTATGCACTTCAGACGCTGGAGTGTGAGCTGCCTTCTCTCTGGGTAGGGTTCCCAACAGCTGGAGGCAGCCTGGCTCCCTCCTCCCAGAGTCCTCTGAGGAATTCATAGCCTGAGTGTCATTCTGCACATGTTGCATCTCACAGAATTCTTGGAGCCAGAGAACTTGCAACACATCCAAATGGGAGCTAAACGCAGCACCTACAGCTCTGGTCCTTGTTTCCCAAGCAGGGATGAGTTTATCCTGTTCTGCCCTAAATTTTGAGATCTTGCGCACCCTGATCATAGGTCACTTCCTGGGAGGAGGAAAAGAGTTCCAGTCTGATCTTCCTGCCCCTGAGGACCCTCATTAGTCTGAAGTTCAATTAGGAACTGGGTCTTATTTCCCAGCTCAGTCTCTTGAGTGGCTGCTGCAGCCAGCAAATTTGCTAGCTAACAGGTTTGAGCCAAGCCACGAAAATCCCTGTGTTACACTGGTAGTACAGTTACAACTTAGCTCAAACAGAGAATAAGAGTCGGAACTGATGAAAATAAAACACGAACACATGATAGAAGAAGCAAAGTCTGAGTTGCACCAGTGCACAGGAAGACTTCGGGGAGGAAAGAAAAAAGTGGGAAGAAGCACAGAGGTTGTGTGTATTTTCAGGAGGGCTTCCACAGGTGGTAGCGCATGTGCAGAGTTGACACAAAAACCCCAGCCTCATTCTAGTCTGGTTTAAGCTGCAGGGGGAACCAGACCACTGAGCCTTTGGCATCTACCTCAGCCCGCTGGTCTGTGAAGAAGGACAGGGGGAGAGACCTTCCAGCTGATGATTCAGAGCACTTGGGTGAGGCCGGTTTTGGAGGCGCTCATGAAGTGAGAGTCTGAAATGAGGTGCTGTGAGGGAGCCTGAGCTCCATAACGGGCTGTAGGGCTAGAGGCCAGGCTGTGCTGTGCCTGGCTTGTATCTGCACCTTTCAAAGCACTTTTCGGTGGGGGGTGGTCACATTTGGTGTAGTCACTGCTTTACAGGCTGAGGATGAGAAGTGCTAAGTGTTCAAGTGAGGAACAGTCAAGAAAGCAGAAGAGGGGCATTCCCAGCTCCCTGACCTCTTTCTAAATGTCAGAGTGTTGTCTCTTGATGAGTCTTTTTTTTTTTTTTCAAGCTGTTGGACTGGAGCCCTTGCTCCTGGCCTGGTTGCCCAGTTCTCCTCCCCAGCAGCAGCTGCCCTGGCCCAGCAGTCGCCTTCCCTGGCAGAGCAACCCTGGAGCTCCCTGTAGTCCTGGCCCGCAGCCACCGCCTTTCATTGCAAGCCTGCTCATGAGGGAATTTACCTAGAAAATGCAAACAACAACAAAAAAAGGCCTAAAAGTGTGCATGTACTTACAGTCCTGCTACCAAGCAAGCTGCCTAGTCTCCCTGCAAATGCAGTCCTTAATATAAGGGTTTTGCTCTTTCAAACTGAAGGTGGAAAACCTCTGCTTGCCGTGACGCCTGTCACTGTCTTCTCTGGTTTGAACCCTTGACCGCAGCTTGAAATGATTCTTACAGATCACTGAGATTATGGTAAAAATAAGTTGCTTTTAACCTTCAATTATTTGTCAAAAAAAAAGTCAGAAAAGTCAGTGGCATTTCGGAGCCACTTAATTAATTTGCGTCCTTATTTTCTGTTACATGCTGATGGAGATTTCCTCAGGCTCCACATTTAAGAGAAGCCTGCGAAGTGCTTGGGGGATCTGCACTTGAATCCTTTTCATGTTGTTAAGTGGGCCTTTGCTGCGGGCTTACGGAGTCAGAGGAGCTGCACTGAGAGACTTTCTTAAAATGTAGCTATATTTAATAATAACGGAGGAAGTATAAACTCAGCAGCCTGCTCAGTTGCTTTTTATAGCAATGTTGCCCTGTTTCAAGCCTGCACCAGTATAGAAGTGTCACCCTTAAATACATTTAATCTTTTTCTGCTGGGAGTCACGTTTTCCAAGTAGGATCTTAGTTACCAGTGCTTGATGTATCAATAACTCAAAGCTGCCGGAAGCAGAGGAGAGGTATTATTTTAAGTTTAAAAAATATGTATTAAAGCAGGAAAACAACATCCAGCTGAGGTGGGTTTTTTCCATATGTTGTAGTTTGGTGGGTTTGCCTTTTTCAAGAAGAATGTAATACTGAGAGTGCAGAAAAAGTGCATCCATCCAACATTTCACCTGATTAGCACCAAAAAAAAAATCTAGGCCAGGCACAAAGCCATGGGATTTAAAGCTCATGCAGACTGAGAACCTGTGGGCTAACTCTATGTCCTGAACTTCTGGAGGGCAAAAATAGATGTTGCAGGATCCACCAGGTGGGTAGACTTGTGTACAATTTGGCGTGTAAGAGGGCAGGTTTCTGCCTTTAGTCTGAGCTTGCTGGCTTTAATTCTCCTCCTTGCTACATATCCCTGTTATCAACTTGGGAAGCAACTTTCTCCATTTGTGCCACAGCTCCTGACCCGTGAAGCAAAGCTACATCCCAGGGCTCCTTGTAGGATTATTTTTGTGCTCGAGAAGGTGCTTGAATAAAATGCCAGGGCATTCAGATAGATGAATTACAGAGCACAGTAGCTCAGCTGAAAGACGGAAGAGGTTTCAGATACTCCAGACTCTTCTTTCCCAAAATGAGCCTTGCTTTTGTGACAAAAAAGGCAAGCAGCCGGCAGTAGGTACTGTCCGTATATAAATAGGGATGATGTTTGTATTCCTTTTTCTATCTTGTTTTTGATTCTCAATCAATTTAACAAATGTTTCCTCAGCTGGTCTCAGAATCTGTGGTAGAACTGAAAACAAATTACATTTCTTAGGAGCATTGTAAATATTCACATTCTCATATGCACAGCAAAGCGAATGTCCGTTTGCAGTGTATCGGCTGGAGGTGCAGCAGACACGCGCTGCGCTGAAGAGAAGCTTCTTGGAAAAGGTTTTTTCAGAGGTGACTTAAAGACAAACTCTTCACCAGGGACTTCAAGAAGAGGGAAACCACTATGGAAATCTCAGGAAATATTGCTACTTCTCTTCCAAAGCACTTGGCTTAGGGTGGCGAATGCACCAGACTCTTTCCTCGGCCAGGCCAGCACCTGGTGCCATGAAGTGCCCCAGTGGAGGAGCTCACGTCACGTCCTCGGGGTTACTGTACCTTGTGTTGGGGCAGGCAGCGTACCCGGGCCTGTGGGATGGGAGCTAGGACTGGAAACAGGGCCCTCATGAAAGATTTCAAAGGGAGTTAGTGCCTTCCGTAAAGGGGACACTTATTTTGGGAAATGTGAAGGAAAAAATAAATACCTTGGAGAGGTTTGGGATTTTTTTCAATAATTAATTTCAATAGCCAGTTGAGATGGATGAAAACCTGCCTGCACCAGTGAGCATGCTGAGCCTAATGCACACCTGGAGGTGACACAGCAGGACACAAGTACTTTTCCAACCCCTTCCAAGTGATTGTATTTGTCACAGACGTAGTTCAGGACAGTTGAAAGAAGGACAGTCACCATCAGCCTGGATCAATCCTTCTGCAAGCTGTCAGGAAGAGAGGGTAAATAATTAGAACAGGGAGGCTGAGGTGCTCGAGAGTATTTCATGCTCAGGGTAGTTTGTGTCATTTGTAGGAGGCATAAATTAAGGAGTTTGCCTTTGTTCTGAAATGAAACGGTGGCATGGTTCAAGTCTGCAAGGCGGCAGAGTTGTTTTTACTGAAAAGAAAATATTCCCAAGCTGCCTCAGGGAAAGTGGGAGGAAAACAGCCCCACCAGTAGGTCTTCGTCACCTTCTGTTGGTGATTTTGTTAGGCACCATGAAGAGCAGGGAATTGCTCTCCCTGGCTGAGCAGAGGTAGGATAACGAGCCAGGGATGAGCATTGTCTGGAGCCCCCTGAAATGGCCTGCTCAGCCTGAGGCGGTAGTGGTGCCCTCGTGAACCCCCTTGTGTTTGCCGTACTCGGTGCCTCCGAAATGCTGATCTTTCTAGCATCTGCTTTTATATTTGCAGAACATCATCAAGAAAGTGATCGGACAAAAATTTGTGTACAAGTTTGTCTCCTTTCCTGAGATTTTAAAAATGGATCCACATGCTGTAGAAATCAGCAGAGAGAGCCTTTTGCTGCAGGACAGCGACTGTAAGATGCCTTCCGAGAGCAGGGATCAGCACAAGCACAGCTTGTCAGCACTGAAAAGCACAAGCCGTAACGAATATATCCACTCTGGCCTGTACTCCTCCTTCACCATCAACTCTCTGCAGAACCAGCCAGACCTTTACAAGCCAATCAAAACAGAAAAACTGGAGGAGAAGTCAGAAGGAAGCACGCCAGTGGAAGAAGTTCGGACTGTTATAAGATTTGTGACAAACAAAACAGACAAACAAGTTATGAGGCCCATGGTGTCGTTGCCTTCCACTTCCGAAACAGCAGCTGCCTCTGCTTTTCTCAGCTCCTCAGTATCAGCTAAAATATCTTCCTTAATGCTGCCCAACAGTGCTAGCATTTCATCTCCGTCGTCATCTTCCTCCAGATCACCATCTCTGTCTCCGACCTCACCCCTCCCTGCAGAACACAGGAGCCTCTTCTTTGAGTCCAGTTGCCACGACTCAGATTCCCTTGAGCCTCTGAACCTCTCCTCGGGCTCCAAGGCGAAATCTCCATCTCTCCCCCCAAAGGCTAAAAAACCCAAAGGCTTGGAAATCTCTGCCCCACCTATGGTTCTCTCCAGCACCGACATCGGTTCCATCGCCCTCAACAGCCCCGCGCTTCCTTCGGGATCCCTGACTCCAGCTTTCTTCACCGCACAGGTAAGACCTTCCTGTCTACTCTGCTCTTGCTTCAGGCAGGTGTTCCCTCCACGCGGCCAAGTGTCAGCTCTGTGGGTCTGTCACCACCTGCTGGAAATAAATAAAAAACTCCAACGTATGGGGAAGAGGGAAACATAGCAGAATTCTGAACAAAGGGTGGGAAGTAGGTTCCTCCTGGGGTTCCTGCATGAGTGTGGGAAAAGTCATCGCTATTTGCAGACTGCGGGAAGGATAGTAGCCGGTGTGGGGGAATTGCTTATCAGTTCAAACCAGCCTCCAGGTCTGCAAAACAAGCAGGGAAATACCAACAAGAAAAACACGGGGGTTTTGTTGGTTGTAACTTGAGGATGTGCATTAGGGTATGCTTGGTTAGATTTCTCTAGTAGGTGTTGTATCCATTCGAACGGTGAGATCTTTTTGAATATGGAGCAAATTAAGTGATTTCTAAGACAAGGCTCGTAAGCTAGTTTCAATTTCCAAAGTTTTACAGATCTGCACATTACTTGCCAGAGCTTCCTTTCAGGAAAGACTTACTGAATAACCAGGACGTTGTTTTGTTCTTTTTAATCGTGTTTGTGGTAATGTCAATGGTGACTTCTCCTTTTCAAGCAAGGCTACGAAAAAAATCTAGCAGTTCAGAGAGGAAGAAATAATCACCTGGCATGTTCATTGGGTGAGTTTCGTCTTATACTACCACTGCAAAATTGGACAAAAACATTCAAAAGTACAGTTATCCCAGTGGGGAACACCTCCTTAACATCTCCCCACCCCAATAAAAGTTGCTGCAAATACTAGCATTGAATGAAACAAATGGAACAGTGAAAAAAAGAAACACAGAGGTGTGTGTTAGAAGCTCTCCTTTACTTCGGGCTGTCTAGGGGCTCATGCTGTATCCAGCATCCCCTTTTCCCTGTCGGAGGAGGCTTTGCACGGGCAGCCTCACGTGCCACGAGGGCCTGGCCGAGGTGAGAGTGCTGGCAAGTCCTCCCGGCCAGCACGGCACTCGCTCACCTTCAGCTTTTCGTCTGGCTGCAGAGCAAACTTGTGCAAAGCCACTGCAGCTCAGGTGTGCCCATGAGCCACTCGAGCGAGGAAGCTGCGTTGTGAAGAAAGAGGATTTTGTGGGTCGTTACCTGCCATTTTTGACACCGCAAAGCCTCTAAGCGAAGCGCTGTTCAGCAGGAAGAACAGAAGTGTGGCAAACCAAAATTGGAGTGCATTGACAGACTCTTACAAGCTCTAGCTGTGGTAAAACCACAGTAAGTATTGTCCTGGTAGGGAGCAAATCTGACAAATAAATCCTATCAGATGCAGTGACAGCATGAGTTGTTACAAGCTCGCTTTAATCTACAGCTGCCCTGAAACGCACTATGAACAGCGATCCCAGTCCTCACTTTGCAATTGTTTCTTTGAACATTTTTCTCATTCATCTATAAACTGGCGTACTCACTGTCCCTGAAAGACACAGAAGAGAATTAGGTAGATCATTGTGGCCCTCTTTTAGCAGGATGGTTAGCAAAGGCCATAATGACTGTTATACAACTTAATACCATTACAAATCTTTTTTTTACAGGTTGTCGTATCATTGAAGAGGCAGATGACAGCCACATAGGGTTGTGCCTGGGTCCATTTATTTAAACTTCTGGCTATGCAGCAAAATAGCTTTAGTCCTGCATCCTAAATACTTGACCTAGTGAATATAAAATAATAACTATATAACTGTGTTGAGATAACTGTAATACCACAATGCAAAATGACAAAAGCTATAATTTAGGCTGTAGATCTGCCGCTCATCCCGTTATCCTCGGAGAGCGTGCATTGTATCTCAAACGATGTCTGATTTATCAGATCCCAGAGGTCCGACACCTGCTGCCATGGGGCAGGTGCAGAACAGGATGTCAGACACCAGTTCCTGCTCCAGCAGTGACGTAGGTTCAGAGAAGGTCCTGCTGCCTGAGAGGATATTTCAGGTGGCGTCCCATGGTACGTGCCCATCAAGGGAGGGGAATGCTCTCGGTTGGAGCCCTGTGAAAAGGCACATGATACGAACAACCAATTTCAGAACAGAAAAGTGGGTTTGAAGATGTCAGTGCATACAGTAACCGTACTTGGGCAGAGAGACGTCAGCTTTCCATTTGGTTAGCTTCAAAGAGGGATATTTAGATTTTGTTCAGTGCTTGCTTCTTTTACAGATTATTGTTATTTTTATTTGCTCTCCCTTGGCCAAGGCGGATATATAATTTTAACTTTCTCATTTTCTTCAGTCCTTTACTTTAGCATTTGTAACATGTACAACACGCTGTTCCCTTACGGGCAAAGTAGTGTGCCTGCAGGCAGCATGTGCGTGGTCTGTGTTGTACCCACATACACCACCCAGGCTCCAGCGCGTGCCTGATGACCTGGGAAGTGATGTACGTGTGACAGCACTTGTCCATTATCTGCCAGCTAGAAGTGACCAGGAAGATTGTACTTGCACACATTCTTTGTCAGAAGAGTCGGGAGCCACGAGCGTCGTCCCTTAATGTAATCCTCTCTTGCGCAATGAATTGCTTCTGTTTCAGCTGTTCCTGTGCTTAGATTATAATGATGTTTTTTGAAGTAGAAACTTCCTGCTGGGTTGCACATCTAACACCAGGTGTACAGCTGCGTGAGGGCAAAAAATGAAGTGCCACATCAATTTCTGCGTGTAATTTAAGGCTAGCCTGTGCTGTGGTGTTGTTTACACTTAGGTTTCCTCTGGTGGTTTCGATGCTTGGCTGATGGCGATATTGAGAACAAGCCCGAGAGGCCCTGTGCTCTTTCCACATTAAATATTAACAGCTTTGGAGGCTTGCTTTGGCTGGCTCTTGGCTCTGGCAGAACTTGCAGACGTTGGTCCTCTGATCATCGGAGGATATGAGCTTTTGCTTAGCTTGTTGTTAGGCATGTTAACATGCTTCCAGGGATGAATGGAGGACAGCTCAGTTTCAAATCGCCTGTCTCTCTGGAGACTTGCTCTAGCTATATCTAGGTAGGAGCAAACACCTTCAACTTTTCTTTGTTGTTTTTGAAAGACCTACTCAAGAACTGCATTTTCAGATCTGGGTACCTGCAGTTTCTTGGAAAAAAAATAAAGAGCCGAGGCATAGCTCGTCGGAGCTCTTGGTACAGTTGGCACAACACTGTGCCCTTAGTGGAATGTTGTTGGGTCTTGCTTCTTGCATCTCGGGTTAGTGGGCTCTGCTGTAAGTAGATCTCTGTTTATCCTGACGTAATGCGGCGCGTTCTTTGTCGGTCTCGTAAATCCCCATCGACAGGTGCCTGCTCGTGGAGTGTCAGCCCGTAGCGCGGCACAGGAGAGGTGCGCTCACTGGCGCTGTTCTTTGCCTGCCCCGTGAAAGCACCGTGGCCCATGTTTGTGCAGGAGCTGCTCACAAGCGCTTGCTTGTCAAGTATTTTTTCCTCAGGTGTCTTGACAAGAGCTGTCACTCGATGAAATCAAGACAGAAGTTTTCTCCTTGCCAGGCCTCCACCCACTCTTTCCCCCTTCCGCTGTCAGCCAAATATATCTAAACCCTGACCTCACTGGTGCTCCTCTGACCACCATATCTGCTGGTTTAGTGCATGAACACCTTTAGCTTTCCCAGCAGTACCATATGCTTATTACACCTTGGGACATAACTGTCCCCTGTGGTTTCTTCCACGGGGTTTGGTACTTCTGATTCACCTTCTTCAGCACAGGGGAGATGGCGGTGTCCTTTCCTTTCACATTTCTCCATGAACCCTGCTTCTTTTGAGATTCCACAGAGAAATTGTCCCCTTCAAGAGCAGCAAAGCTCTTCATATTAAACAGCCTTTCAGACACTTTGGGACAGAATCACTGGGAGGACCGTAACATTTGCTGCTCCTTGTCCCTCCCATCTCTTCTACTGGTGTTAAACTAATTGTTTGACCCTATTGTGAACTCCGGTGCAAGCACGTCAGAGCAGGTCCGTATTCCCGTGCGTTTGCACAGAGCCTCCAACACCGCAGCCGATCCCTCCGGCACCACTTCACAAATAACATGTCTGTCATACTGGAAAATCCACGTGATTTTCCAGTCTCTGTGGTACCTGCCTTTCTGAGCCTGCTCACCGCAGAGTCCTGGCAGGTGGATGTGACAGCCCGTGGTGGAAGCAGTTGTTAAGTGAGAGCCCTGGTTGCAATTGCCATATGTGGGATTTTATATTTCTGGCCTGGTGGGAAAGGCAGCAGGTACCAGAACGCGTGACGTGCTTGTTACTAGGGGGAAATACTCCTTATCTTCTCTCTTCAGTTTTCTCTTTACATATTTTAAACGCCAAACAAACTGATGCCCCAGTTCAGCAGAGCACTGATGCATTTGTCCTACACATCAGAATGCGTCCTTACTTGCTAAGTGTGCAGTCCACTTCCATTAAGTGCTTTGCTAAATAGCACTGATTTTGGTAATTGGCATCAAGATTACTGGCGAGATTAACTCATTGTGCCAAATACTTTGTTCAGAGCTGTCACATCACTTTCATGTTCTCTTTTGGAAAGATAAAAGTTACTCTGGGTACAGAATAATTCATGTGATTCTTCCTTTGAATGGAGATTTGCATGTGCTTTAACTACCTCCCCTGCAATTGTGCTTCAGAAGTACCAAGAGGTACTTTGTAATGGGGAACATAGTTTAGTAGGTTGATAGGGCTGGGACAAAGACTGGACTCGACGATCTTCAAGATCTCTTCCAGCTGAAACTATTCTATGATTCTATAAGAGCATTTCCAGCAATCCTGGTGCACCATGGCCCTGGAAGGAGTGAACTGAGTTGGGAAAAGCCTTGGATTCTTAATTCTTGCCATTTGGGCCCTTTTCAAACAGCTGGCTGTGCTCTCTGTCTTTCCTCTGGGCATCCAACCTGTACCCTCGCCTCTCGCTACGTCA
The DNA here is from genome assembly GCA_020746105.1 of Trogon surrucura. Taxonomy (NCBI): domain Eukaryota; kingdom Metazoa; phylum Chordata; class Aves; order Trogoniformes; family Trogonidae; genus Trogon; species Trogon surrucura. The sequence continues at coordinate 170,420,441 of CM036617.1, read as the reverse complement.
GCCTGCGCACTGCCACGTTCATGAAACTTTTTTCGTTTTGCACCATCAGAGGAGTAAACTTCAAAGGCCGGCAGTGGCTCTCAGGGCTCCACACGCAATTGTGTTACTGCTTCCAAAGCTGCAGTCAGGTCAAGCAATTGCTGCCCTTCAAAAGGGAAAAAATGGTGCCAAAGGAGATAGGGCTGCCTTTACAGGCGTGGGGACACGCGTGGTGTTTTACACAGTCGCACGAGTGTGGTTCAAATAAACCGTAACTGTGCTTCTCCTTAAGCAAATCGCAATAGAAATGAAATCAGTTTGCACGTGAAGGAATATTAAATGTGCAGGTACCCAGTACTGACTGACCGCTGCGGGGCTGGATGGGCAGCTGCTGCCAGCCAGCGTACTCGGCCTGCTCTGGGTCTGGGTGCACTGCGAAAAAAAAGCCCGTGTAAGGCTTTCGGGGTTGTGACTGCTGAATGGAGCTACTCTAAGTCCCAAGGCACATGTCATGGGCTGTTTTTTTGTCTTGCAGACCCCAAATGGATTATTGCTGACCCCAAGCCCACTGCTGTCTAGCATTCATTTCTGGAGCAGCCTCAGTCCTGTTGCTCCTCTGAGTCCTGCCAGGCTGCAGGGACCAAACACTCTGTTCCAGGTAGGTCTTTTCGATGCACAGGTTTCATTTCTGAAGAGATATTAGGGGAGCATCTCCTCACATCGGTCTGGAGCTTTTCAAATAATTTTAAGAAAATACAGGAGTTAACAGGCACCTTTTAAGAGAGGCCTGCTTACCTGTACCCTCTTTAAACCCTTGGCAGCACAGTCAGAACCTGCAGGGCAGTGTCTGCTGCAGCAAGCACACACATGTATTGTATGAAGGAAACAGAAATAAGTGCTGGACCCCGGTAAGAGCAGGTAACAGCTCTCAGAGCTTCATGAAGAGAGTGTAGCTCAGTCAGGGACCAACTAGGAGAGTGGTGGAACATGGACTCTGTGAAAACCAAGACTGTTTTGGGTCTCACACAGTAATGTGGGTGTAGGTTTAGCCTTCTCCCCTTGATGAGCTGCTTCTCACTCAGAAAGACAGGACACAGCTGTATTTGCATTAAGGGCACTGTTGAAGCTGAAGGCTCTATTTCTAGTTCTGCAAATTATCAATGTGTCCTCAGCCAAGTTACTTCATACTTCTGAGCACAACCTCTCCGTATGTAACAGGAGAAAGACAGCATTGTCCCCTTTCTCTCACGGGTACTGGGAGAGTTAAGAATCTCAAACTTTTATAGAGATGTCATAAAAGTCATTAAGTAAACCACAGTGACCACAGCACTCAGCTGCAGCATTTGCTTGAGGATGGTGGGGATAGTATTAGGAGCTCTGGCTGCTGCAGAACAGCTGATTCAGTAAGTCACAGAAGAAATTATGCTGATCAGCTGACTGGCAAGAAACACAAGCAGCTGATGGCCATCTGAGCAGCTGAAGAATGCAGGGATGCCCCTGGAATGAACTCCCCAACTGCTGTGGAGGGCCAGCCAAACCCACCGAGAACTGCTGGTCATCCCCTGTGGGCTTCAGGGCAGACATCTCCCCAGGCTGCCTGCACAAGCCAGCCTGTGCTCCTTGCAGCTCGTCAGGGAACACAGGAGGAAGCTGGAGCTGCTTCACAAGCTGCTTTTGCTTTCACCTGGTCATACGCACTGAGAGCAGAAAGGGCATTTGGTCACTGTTGAAGAAGTCAAAACCCTGCCAGCATCTAGAGGCCAGGGCAGCTCTGCAGCTGTGTGCCAGCCGCTGCACCTTTACCTGCTGGCACGCATGGAGGAGGGACTGAGTTCCCGTGTTTCTTTTCCTTTCAGATGCATCTCTTCACACTAGCGCTATGCTTGGCATCGCCCACGGTCCTTTAGGACGATTCTTTGTACAGTACAAGGACCAGGATGGGAGCCATCCACATCCAGGGTCCCGCTAAGGCCGGAACAAGCCTGTGGGAAAGTACGGTCCTTCCTTTAAAGAATCAGGAGGAGCCTGATTCTGGCAGTGCCGGACACAACTATGTGCATACTCCTTCACGGAGCGTGTAGGTGCTTAGTAACTGGTTAAAAACTCTCCTTCAATGTTTATAAGGTGGAAGTGACTCCCATACACCCACACCTATGCGCTCTTACTGCCTATGCAGAGCACCACTGAAATCTGCAGTCTTCTTTCACACAATTTAACTTGATATATTGACCTACCTGGAAAGTCTCCCCTTTGAAGCCACACTGCTGTGTAATTAAACTTATTTTGATGTTTTGTCATTAGTTTGAAATTACTACATTACTGGAACAGCAAGAGATTGGCCCAGAATTGGTTCATTTGAGAAAATGCAGCCAAACTTAAGGACTACGAGGTTAGCTTGAATTAAGTGCTAACGAAATTAAGTGTATTTTCTTTGTTACTACTGTACAGACAGTAGCTTTGAGAGGGCACAGTCAAGTCCCAGATCCCCACTGTGTGGAGGCGTATGAATAAAGAGCATTGTCCCTGGGGGTTAGAGACAACAGTTAGAAGAACAAGATAGCTGGGCTGGGCTAGAGACCAGGGGAAGGATGAAATCGTGACGTTTTAGCATCGTTTGCATCCCGGCCCATAGTGCCAGCATGCCACCTGCCTCCACACACACCAAAGATCACACAGCCCTGGGTTTGTTAGTTTTAGAAATCACAGGCAACACTGTAATTTACACATCTCCTGTCAGAAACCTAGACTAGAAAAGCAAGAGCTTGCGATCAAGTTTTGTGTTTTAATGGATCTTGGCAGAAGCGATGGAAACATTTCCCGAGGTTTGGTTTGTTGGTTCAAATGGAGCTATGGGCCAGGAGCGGGGTGCCAGCCCCCCGCAGCGCCCTGCGGAGCCTGCGCCGCTCGGCGCGATTCCCAGCTGGGCGTCGGAAGGTGGATGCCATTAAGTGACATCCTAGTGGAAGAGTAATCCTGTTATAAGCAGACTACACGCGCGTGTAGAGGTTGACGATGACACCGCGGTTGGCTGTTGAAGGCCTGATCTGATAAGGGATACAAATACACCGTACACTTGGGAGTCAGGAGCTCTGTTACTCAGCTCTGTTTCTCTCAAGCCAACAGAAACCCAGGGCGGCTCATGGAACCGGGCCTGGAGGCCAGATCGGTATCTGCCACGGGGATAATTCCTGCCTCATGCTGCAGCAAGTTTATTCCACCTACTCGCTTTGCTTTTTTTCAAGTCAGATGTGAAGAGCTAGTCAATACACGTCACTGCACGCAAGTTGCAGTCAGGGTGATGTCATGACCTAGGAACGTCGGGCTTCTGTATTGAATTGCTATTTTTTACACAGTATTTCAGAAGCGTAAGTTTAATATTAAATTACAATGTATTCTGCTTCACATGCTGAAGGACCCAGCGTATGTAGTTTACAGTTTCATAGTGGATACAGAGAGAAACTGTAATTACTTGAATTTCCCTCAGTTTTGTATTCACAATCCTACTTTTTCTGCCCTCAAATTATATCTCAACTTCCAGTTTTGCAAAGTGCTTTCCTGCTTTTTCTGTAGAGCAGATGAAAAGCATGGATTTGAATTCATATTTTGTAGGTTGAAAAACATTTTTGGAAGCAGAATGGACAGCAAACCTTGCTCTGTAGTATTAACTTCTCCAGGGTGATGACAGATGTGTTGTTATGGGAGCTTTTCTATAAAATATAGCCAACAACAGATTTACATACCCCTGCACGCTTACAAATTAGTCAGGTTTCAGCCTCTTTGACATTCCTAATGGGTGATGCAGGCATTTGGTATGTATCTTACCGCACAGAAACGACAAGTCTTGCAAACATCTGGAGCCGGTCTCTTAACGCTAAATCCACGTCCTTCTGGGCTGAACGCTTCAAGACAAAGAGTAATTTTTTTACCTTTTGGCCCCTTACAGTTTCCAACTCTGCTCAACGGCCACATACCGGTGCCACTCCCCAGTCTGGATGGGGCGTCTTCTCCAGTACTGCTTTCTCCAAACGCTCAGAAATCCTGATGATGCCTCCTCACGCCAAGGACTTACTGGTGGATTTAACACTTCATTCCTACGGGCTAGTTTTTCCTGTGTCATGAGAAGGACGTTTGTGAAACCCTCTATTACTTTGGTTTGCACTTTTCATTACATGGATAATCTACTTTTATTATGTTAGCATTTTTAAACAGTGTTTATATATGAAAGTATATATAAATCTGTTTTGCATTAAATGAATTATAATTTTTTTTATATCATAGCTCTCGAGTGTTGAACACTTCTGTTGTTGATGAAGTACTTTTCTTAACGGATTGCAACAAGGTATCTAATAAGGATGTGAAGCTTCTTTTTAATCCCTTTTTCTGCATATTATGCATTGTGCTTGTGTAAACTATAACCGGCTGTGCCTTCTTTTGCATAATGTCATGTAAATGATTTATATATTTTCTAGTATCAAGATAAAAAGTTGAAAGAAAGAAAGCTAGTATTGAACAGCCCTATGGTAGTCTTTCAGTATTTTCTCCACGGCTAGGCCATACGATGCAGTGTATTCATGTAACTTTGTATTAAGTGCTTTCAAATTGTATAAAAATAGCCTTATAATTTTTCTTCGCTGAAGTGAAAAACATACTCGACGTTACAGTCAGGAGACGTGTTTAGGAGTAACAAAACCACATTTATGCCCAAGTTCTTCTGTCGAGTTGCAACAAGGAGGAACTGTGCATATTCATGAGACGTTTCTAGCGTTTGTGAATACGTCTCCAGGGAAGGAGACGTTGCTCAGAATTTATTTGGCGTGTATTTCTCATGAACTGTCAGCATTACAGCTGGAAAGACTGCAGGTAATCTCTGTCCTCCCAGGGAATGAGGCTCATTCCCGACAGAGAATTTCCAGGTGCTTTGTTCAGTCGTGCCAAGTGCCTTCTACTATTTCCCTGGAAAGATTATTCGAGCTGCTACTGCTCAGAAGGTCGCATTTCCCCTTCTCCCAAAGCTGGAAAAGCTACAGGACTGTAAATTAACGCCTGGTGCTTGTGAAGAGGCAAACTGTACACGTGGGATGTTGATGTATAAACATCTGAATTTGCGATTAAAAACCAGCGCTGTGTTACTACAGACTTGCAATTTGAGTTTACTGGGTATGTCCTCTGCCTCGAGGTGATGGTTTAGTCATCTAAACGTCAGGTTGGGGTTAGGCTAGACTCCCTGGCACCACAGATTCTAATCTTGGCAGGGTTGATGCAAATCTTCTGTTTTCTGAAGTGGCTAAATTGGGTTGAATGCAGCTCTACCATGTAGGTTTTTCAGGTGAGCCCTTCAAAAACCCAACCAAAACCAGAATCCTGTTTGCTACAGGTCATTAGAGCTTCAACTTTGCTTTCTGGCCAAGCGGGTGGCCAAAAGTCCGTTCTTTTTGAAGTTCATGCAGTGAGTTGTCTGCCGATTTTCTGCTTGGATGCATTTCAGTGATGATGTGTGTAGTTAATTGTAAAGTGCTTTTGGATCCTTCAACCTGAAAGGTGCTAAATAAACATTTTATTAATGCAGTTCTGATGTTGAAAAGCCATTTTTGGGGCAGAGGTAGTCTGACAGAAGACAGTGGGAATTTTCCTCAGGCTCCTGGGTTGCACAACTAAAAAATGACTCCTTGGTTTCACTCCCAGTAATTAACAGGATAAAAACCTGCCATATCCCTAATAAAGTACCGATGCTGATAAACAGAGCAGTTAGATGTAAGAGGTAAGGGAAATGAATGAAACACATGGGAAGTCATCCGCCTGATTCAGCATTTCAAGAGGTACGACCCCACGGAGTCAAAACCAGAAGACAAACATATGCAAAATTTACGAACTACGGGACATTTTATACAAAGTCAAATCAGTGCAGCTTGGAAGAAATGGCGGCATGTACTCCATGGGCTTGACTAGTCGAGTGGAGATAAATCATAAGGGCTTGCCGATCAAACTTCTCTCATTCAGTGGATTCCTCCCAGGAACATGGAATATTTTTCAGCAGCTGAATTACAGAGACGCAATTACTCACACACTCTAGAGCCAGCTCTCATTTCATTTTTCTATAGCACGAGTGCCTGCTTCAGCAGAGTCTCGCCTTGTACACGACAGCACAGCTAATGGGAGAACAAGGCAGAGAGATTAAGTGTTTCTTTCTTAAGTTTAAAAAGTAAAGATATGTACTCCTGAAAATTTGGTCTTAGACTTAATAGGAAATACTGAATACCACGCTACAGAAAACCACATGAACACGAGAGGAGGGAGTGTGTGACAGAGATTAAAAGAAAAAAACATCCAGATTGTCATCGTTTTGTTTCTTCCTACTGGGAAGAACCGATACAAATGAAATCCAGCCTCTCAAGTCCAACACTTTCCTAAACCCCTGTATTGGTATGCCTTATGCTTCAAGGAGAATGTTCTATTGGCAATTTTCTACTGAATTTTATTAACAGATACCGTTTTAACTGTAGAGAAAAATGAAATAAATGTTTTTAAAATAAATACTGGGAAAATGTTGATATTTCTGTGGCATGGAGACCTCCAAGCCAGCAATCCTGGGGAACACAACAGGAGTTCTTGGTAGTACCTGCAATTTGATCATACTTTTGAGGGCTTTTGGGGATCGATTTACACTTTATTCATGCTTCAACAATACACAAGAAGTTTTCGATATTATCTATATGGGCTGAGTGCACGACGAGGCTATTCTGGGCTTACCTTTACATTGTTGTTCTCAGAAAAGCAAGTATCCACCAGCAGGGCCACAGCTACTGGGCAGCTTTGCCAAGAGACTGCGCACATCTTCTGCCCTGGCACGGCTGAGTGGCTTCAGTTCTAAAGAAAACTTTCAAGGTGGGGAAAACCAGTGATGGGTGATAACTAACTACAGAAAAAGAAAGATTTGACAGGCGTCCATTACGTCAACCAAGGGCAATTTGTTTTGTCTGACTAAAACTGGTTTCATCAGACAGGCACTTGCCAATCTGGAAAAACCTATCAAAGAAGTAATGAAGTGTCAACGAGATGACTGTTTAAAGGGGAGATGGTCCTTTAAAAACAGGCTACAGCATTTAATTTTAACAGAACAAGTCTCTACAGTCAGAGGCTGTGTGATCTTGTGCCTACAGGAAGCATCTTCAGAAGCCATCGTGACCACCAAATGAATCTGGAGAAAGTGCAGTAAGTACAGGGAAGTCTTTTGCGTGAGGGCATGGCTGCACCCTTCTCATCTAGAGACTGTCTCTATATCCTGTAGGATAAACAAACACAGGTCACTCACATTTAAGGCTACCTCTACAAAGTCGTCAGGAAAATAGAACTTTTGAAATTCCTTTTAGCCCCAAACTGTAACGGCTCTTACCAATTAATATGGGAGTGCTCTGCCTACACAGATGGAACAAAACCTATTTCTTGAGGGCAAAGAGACTGACAGCGTTAGTGGAGTATAAATTTATTTAGATGTGAAGAAGGAGAATGATCCTCAGGCAAGGACTCAGGAGCAACTGCCATCATGGCCTGCCTTGGCTGGGGTGGGGGGTATTTGTAGAAAAGCAACCTAGAAGAATTTTAGGATACGTTGTGTTTTTTTCTTGAGAGATTCTCATCAGTTTGTGTTCACTCTGTGAGAAGTGCGAATGGGTAAATGTAACCTTAGCTATCCCTAACATTGCTCTGGGCAGCTGCCTTCTCCTGCAAATTAAGAAAAAAGGACATGGAAGAGGGGAAGAAAAGTGTTTGAAAAAAACAAGCTCAGGGTGTGAAAGAGGAGGAGGAGGCAGCACTGCCACGTGGGGCACGTTGTAGAAGGGACAGGGCAGATCATTCTCCCTGGCTTGCAATCTGCAGCAGCAACAATTCCATCAGCAAGATCCCACCGCCACAAATGAAGGACTTTCATGGCTCTCCAGGGTAAAATGTGTTTCAAGGTACGGCATCTGAGCTGAACGAGACTCGTATTTCATTAGAAGGACCATAAAAGCAATCTGCTCAGGCAGGCCTGCCTCTTAAGTGATTCTGGAGATGCAGCCAGGACAATAAATTAAGTAGTTATTTACAACAGTAAGTACGTGCATATGTGTGCATTCACAGTTTAAGTTGGCTCAAAAATTACAGAACTTAAATGAGTTAAGGGATTTTACAAAACGTGAAAGTAATGGAAAATTGTAGTGTACACATTTTCCCACTGACATCAACCTTTTCCTTTCAGTTAACGAGAGAGGCACCAGTGCAGCCCAGTGAAAATCACACACAAAAAGATTAAAAAAAAAATAAAATCTAGAAGAGCTAAACTCTAATCTGTTCTGACAACACGAATTTATACCGTGGCCTAGAACAAGAAATTTCATGCAAATGTTCAGTTTGTTTCAAAGTCCACTTTACTAAGGGAAAAAAGGTATTGAAACGTGCTAATAAGGTGCATGAATTATTTCACCTCTGCCCGTTAGCTACTTGACAGAACGATCACGTCTGTGGCTACGTGTTGTCACAGGTAAGTTCTGATTTTTCTTCAGTGTCATTATGTGCTACAGCTGTGCATTTCCATACCCTCACGTGTTTGAATTCCTTTCAAGTCTGACCTTAATTCTGGGTTATTTCCTAGGTTTATAATGCTTAGCATGGGGATATTTACAACATACCTTTCATATACTTTGTCCTCAATAACTAAATGTATTCTTAACCTTAATTCCATCTTAACATTGCAAACTAGAAACAATGCACCTTTATTACATTGGAAAACTCACAGGCAAACAAGTGAGCAGCTCAAGGAATGCCACCTCGCAGTTTTTCGAATGATTTGCAAATACAAAGAGTGTTGATTCTTTAATAATTTTTTATTTTAACTTTTATTGCCCAATTCAGGGATACACTCTGGCTACTTAATGCTGTGGTAAAGCAGCACAAGAAAAATAATAACACAGCCGTGTCAAGATGCACGTTCCACTACAGCACTGCCGAGCAGCTGGGTTGCCCCTTCCATCTCCCACTCTATCCTCTCCTCTCAACCCCTGTCCCCCACCCACGCGGTCTCCTCTTCAACCTTCACCTCCATGTGCTCACAACCTCGTTACCACCTGCCCCTCTGCTCTCCTCGAGACCACCTGGTTCCTACACGCGCCTACCCAGGCACCGCGGCGTTCCCGTCCCGGGGTCGATGCGATACACCGGGCGCCTTCTGAAAATCATCACTTCATCAGCAACAACCTGCGGGCCGTTTCTCAGTAACCAATCTTTCAAGCAGAGGTGGTCATACCGAAGCTTGAAAGTCATCCGTGTTTAGCGACTACCTGCTTGGTTTTCGTCACGCTTGAGGTCTTCTCCCGGAAAGGCCAACAGTCCCTGCAGTTCTTGGGGACAGTGAAACCACAGCCCGCGGTGGTGCCTGATGCTGCCAGACAGGAGGCAGTGAACTCCGAACCGCCCAGAGAGGATGCCAGAGAAATGCCCACCGACTTCAGACTCCCTGACTACTGCCCTGAACAGGCAGCTGCTACAGAATTCTCTCTGCTGATGCAGGAATTTCAATTATAGACAATTTGGGGGAAACAAAAAAAAAAAAAAAAGAGAGAAACTGGCTTGACTACAGATGCCAAGTTTCTTAAGAAATACATTCTTTTAAAGCTACCTCCTAATGAAGCAAACCGATTCACTTGCAGGTCCTTAGGAAAATGTCTTTATAAACGGAGTGCTTTAATTTTATGGAAGATCTTCTCATCTGTCACAAAAAAGCTGAACTCCTACTTAAAATGGAAACCTCCTTTTGTTAGCTGCAGCTGATCCCTTTCTAAAGTCGTTAATGCACTTAATTTTAACAGTTAAACCTTTAAGTCCTTTACTCATTAGTGCCACATTACTTGTTCTTTTATGACCTACAAAATATTACTGTTCTAGAAATGCTAAATCCCACATGTATCCACAGTGAACACTTACTCTATATCTTCGCTACTTCTGTGAAAAAAGATGTTTTCCTGATACTTTCTCCAACACCATCACGTCTACAACATATTTCCTACAAAGTTAATCGGTATAAAATCTAGATCAGATCCATAGCAACTCTAAAAAAATATATAACAACTATTTCGGGACAAAGGCTTTTCAGCAGTGCCAAAGCCACCCCCGACGCACGTGCGACGCTCCCGCTGGCAGCAGTGGGAGACCCACGCGTGTGCCGGGGGCTCCTAGACCTAGGCAAGACTTCTGATACCGTGTGACATGCAGGACTGGCTTCCTAACGATTTAGACTATGGACCACGATTACGAGAAGACCTTGAAGGGCCTCCGTCACGGATGAGTCGCGCCCCTTTCTGCCGCCTGGCGCGAATCAACCGGCGGCCAAAGTTAAGATCGACAACTCCCACGACACACAGACCAAGCTAAACGTTTCCAACAACGCCCCGAGAACTGCAAAGTTCACCGACGTCTGTATTTTTAACAACACAGGGCCTTTGTTGTTATAAATTTCGAAACAAACCCAAAGAATTCCACATAATATTTATACTTTCAAAAGTACAATATTAATACAGGTCGGTCAGTTAGAAATAACAGCAGTTTGTTAGGTCTACAAGATTCAACGTAAAACCGGTTTACAAATGCTGAGAAGCAGTAGTGGTCCAATAGTCACCGTTACACATGAATTTCTCTCTTCCAGAAAATAATAATAAAAAAAAATAATCCCAATTCAAATTTACCATTATCAATGAAATATTAATAAAACACCCCCAAACATGCCACAATCACTATTCACAAATAAAGTTAAAATGAAATATACAAAAATTCACTTAATACTGTTAAATAACAATAAACTACAAGATTTCCTGAACAGAAATGGTAGGACCCCTGAATGTTTTACAGTGAATGTCAGGAAAAATTAAGTTACCTATGACTATTTTCATGATATACCAGCCAAAGATTTACATGACCATTTCAAAATATACCAATAAAGATTTACAGTCTCTTTAAGATGCACTAAACAAATAGGTTCATAAAGGTGAACACAAATGCTTAAAAATACTGTAACCATCACCAAGGGTGTACTTATGATACTCACTGAGATGCATAAGCGTAGTAGTAACATGTTTACTATCTCTGGTAAACAGATAACATCTAAGATCTGAAAAACTCTCTAAGTTCCCACTGGAAAAGCTCTGTAGTATAGTGAGTTCTTACCAAGTACAAACTCGCCTCTTTCCAGTTGATTTCAAGTGAATAATGCACAAATGGGAGAGCAACTAGGTGGGAAACCGGCGTGGTTATTCCCATGCTCTTGTCATTAGTTGTCCTGTTCTCAATTTCAAAAGTAACGCGCCAGGGCCCGACGTTTTATGAACTGCCTTTTCACTATTCGTATTTCTAAGTTAAAAACAAGGTAAAAAAGTCACTGCTTCCGCAGGCCCCGTATGCACGAGAATGTACAAATATCTTATGCGGGAGTAAGCCTGACAAAATTTGTCATCGGGTCTCCGCGCTCTAATTTACCGATAACTAACGGAGGATCTGAGAGCAAATAATAGTTACTGTTCACTTGTTTGAATCAACTTTCACACCGTGTGCTTTTCAAAAACATAATACGCATTATAATTTTTCAACTACTTCAACACATACTTCCAATGTTAAATAAGGAATTAAGTGCCATGAACTTAGAGCATTAAAGATGGTTCACCTATAGCCAAGCAAAGCTATGTTTACATTCCAGGAAACACTGCAGTTTAAGAAATACAAAAAAACCCCGCAGCAGTAGAACATTTTATGAAGAGAAACAGAGGCATTCACATATCATAAAGCCATTGCAACTTCTTCAGGCATGGAACTGTTGTGTTAACTATACAGACAGTAGTTATTTAGCAGCAATGATTCCGCAATAAATAATGCACTGTGTTTCTCAGTCCTGCACAAAAATTGCAGCTACAGTTACATCAACAGCTGTAACCTACTGGCTCTAGTGGCAGAGGAGACCTTAAAACCAACTGTACAAAAAATTGTCACACTGTGACAACAAATATAAAAACATAATCTGCAGGTTGGAAATAAAAAGACTCCACTGTGAAGAGGACAGTGTAGACGAACTGCGATTCCGAGTCCACCAACAGAGAGCACTGCCTTCCGATCCGAGTCCTTGACTGGCAGGACAGGCGGGGGCTTGACTCCGCGTCGCCGGCTTTAGAAAAGCATGCTCTGCCTCCTGTTCTTCCCATGGCCTGCAACCGGAACAGGTACTGCGGTGAGAAACTGAAGCATCCACTCAACAGAGTACGCCGTCATTATCCACATCTCCCAGCTTTTTATTTCAAGAGAATACCCTTTGTGTCTAAACCGATACCAGCATCTTCCCTCTAACTGTGCTTACTGCTTTTTTTTTTATTTTTATTTTTTACTTTGCCACTACTCAACACCCACACAACAATTTGATTTGAAAATCAAAGACATTCTCCTGTTAACAATCCCTCTGCCCAGTCCTAGCAAAACTCGCCTCCTTCTGTGCGTTTAGCTTTTATGTCCCTACAGGACATTCCGAGCGAATCACGCTTGGTATTTGAGTGTATTCACACAGACCACTTCAACAAAGTATTTTTCAGTTCCAAATGTCTCTGGCACAGCATCCTGTTTGCAGATATGAGAAAGTGTGAAGCTTTCCATACCTGTCTCTGGGTAAGTGGAATTCCGAAAGCCAGGGTCTTTTTGCAACTGAATCTCCTTTAGACTGAATATTGAAACACCTGGAAGGGAACAAACAAATTAATAGCCAAACACAACTATGCTCCACTGAACAAAGTTCTATTCTTAACAGTCTACTTAAGAAATGTTCTCTATTCCCAAATATTTAAGTCAATATATGCCAGATGTCTTCAACAGATTAGATTTGGGAGTTTTTCCTTAAGCAATGTACTTAATATACTATCTTAATGCTCTGCTACTTTACTACTTCTCTTACTTTCGGGCAAAGTGTGTATTCTTGTTCCAAGACTTCTGAAGTATGCATGTTTCATGGCCTCTTCTGCTGAAATTCTCTTCTTCGATTCATACTATTAACATAAAAGGGTACAAGTGTGTTGGTTTTCATCAAAGAAACTCTTTGCACCGAGTGATTTCATCAAAGCGAGAAACGGAATCCTACTTGCTCAAGATTTCCCACCAACTCAGTAGCACAAATTTGTTTTCATTACTTTCCCTCACACGTGAAAATCTAACATATGCTATCTAAATCTGTATTATCAACATGTAACAAGACTGTTAAAATAGGCAAATTAACTGCTGTAAATTGAAGCAAGTCAAAAATACACTTAAACTTCATTTATAGATGTACCAACGATTAGATGACAGACTCGTGTCTACATGATGTTCTAATACTAAACCGCAACGAAACGCTATTACAGGGGATCACAAAGTGTCTCCAATCGGCAGGACTGCGCTGCAGCGTTTTCCATAAAATGGAACTTCAGCCATCGCGGTCCTCAGCCTGAGCTCAGATGCCTCCGGCTTGGCGTTTGTGCGCGTTTGGTCAAAGAGGCAGACATCGTGCACGCAAACAAGAACAAAGTTCAAAGGAGGACTGCAAGTGTCATCCTGACACGATGTGTCAGCGGGTGAAGACCTGATGTAGAATTTAAATCACAGGGGGCAAAGCAGAGTAACCGCACTCCACCTTACCTACGGCGGATTTGCAATACCACGAAGTTACAGCGCTTCCGCATCTGGCCAAGGACTTAAGAGCTGGCCTTCCATCTGGCTTCTCCCTCTTCTTGCTCATTTTTAGTGCAGATTAAAAGATTAAACTGACATACTACTTCACCTTTCGAATACAGTTTGCAAGACCAAAGGGTAATATTACACTTTGATAACTGTTTCTATAGTAGTAAACCAAGTTCATGATAAGAGAAATTTAGTATTTGTATTTAAAAACTCTTTTTCAATACCGTATCTCACACGAGATGTAGGGTTTTTTTAAGGGGATTGCTAATACAGAAACAATTACAATTTCACCAAAAGTAGTAAGAGAAGAAATTTCTTCTGGCACCAAAAAAATTTAAAAAATTACCATCATGTTTTTATTTCTTCCCAAACCTGTCATTCTTCCCAAATCTGTCATCCACTACAGACTCAGCTGCATATTCCACTTTGAAACACATCTAACAGATATTATAGCTTCCAATACATTTTGCAAATAACACATTAAGACTCTATAAACTTGCACTTTAACAAAGTAAAACCACAAAACACATCTTACTTGAAGGAACTTTGCTATCAATTCAATTCCTTCCGTGTCCAGCCTAAAAATAAAAATATTTTAAAATAGTAAAACAGTTATTGAATTACACTCACAAAAGCAAAACTGCGAAGGAACTGACTTCATTAAATGATATCACACCTGAAAATTAAATTTGAATATGGAAATTTTGTCACCTAAACAACTTTTGTGCATGTTAATGTGTACACATACGAGTACCAGTATCTCAGAACAAGACTCTGAACAACACTGGGGACAGACAAATCCTGAGCTTTAGGTTGTGATTTACCAGTTGACCCAGATCATTTATTGAATCTTTTTGATGCAACTGATGGAAAAAAAAGCTTTTTTTAAAAGAATTTTTTTTTATCCTGACATTACTCATTTACTAGAAAGACACAGTGTTGGATCTTTTGCTTCAGAGTCAATTAAAAATGCTGTAGTCTTTGTGCAGATCCTTCTCCCTCCTCGTAACGGTTTCAGAATGATTTCAAGAGACTGATCAAGGAGACCATGTCATTTTAACAATGTGGCTATTACATAATAGAAAAGAATTTGGATTATTTAGGAAGTGCTGTGTGTATCCTCCTACCAGGCAAGCATTATTAATTGGAGTTTACAGTTCTACAGCTCATTAAGGAGCTGTGGTACCTTGAATGACATTAGACAAAGTAATCACATAGTACCAGAATTACACTTTGTGTTACTACCTGCCCACATTAACACAACTGAGGTGTAGTTTTCCAGCGTTCAGTAGAAGACTGTACTCAGAAACATGTTTACATTTACCACAGGGATGTGTATTTTCTATTAAATAAAACATGAAATACCTTGGTGCATGGTTGATGAGGGGTTGTGGTTTATACTTTGGAAAGTTGTAGTTTCTAAATTCATCGCTGGAAGAAATGCCTGGCCACGTTTCTTGACACGGGGTTCCTGCATTTTAAAAAAGCAACAAATTTGTATAAAAAAAAATAAACTACTTTGGCATAAATAAGCATTTGATCCTGTAATTTAAATAGGAAAGGGGGAAAAAAAAAGGCAATGAGTCTATGTTGTACAAAGTCAGCTGTGCACTCAGTCTGATCATTTTTCATCAAGAGTACACTTATTCACCTTAATTACAATGCAATATAAAATATCAATATTTGCAGTTAAAGATCTAAAGTTCTCATGGAAAAAGTGTGCAGAAGAGCAAATATATAGCATCAACAGTACTGCTTAAAGTATCCTTTACCCAGAAGTCTGAAAATTAAGTGCAGCTCATCTTCAACAGTCGAACCAGGAAAAAGAGGTCTTCCTGATGCCATTTCAAAAAATATGCATCCGACACCCCTTTGAAAAAAAAAAAGATAAATCAGGAACAAGCCACCAATTTAAGCTTTCAGCTCTTAAAGGCTTCTGTGATTTCTCTTCAATTAAAACAAACCATTAAATTAGTTGTTAGGCACACACTGCTATCTGAAATATTGTTTTGAAAGATAAATAGCAACAAAAGAACTGCCAAAGACTAAACAAAACCTGTCACAGCTGTATTATGTCCTCTGCCTTCATATGTCAAGTTTATCAATTGTATTAAAGTAGAATAACACACTATGTCATTAGAAGAACATGTCTGGGTTTTTTCCCTAGCACTGTGGGCCTAATGCCTGCTCGCTAGAAGCAATAAAGAGGTACTCTGCATTTTCAGAGAGAAATGAAGAAATAATAGTATCTTCCTTCCCTGCCAATCCTTTCTCTAAAAACTGAACGCAGTTGTAGCCTTTAAAAATTCAAAGGACGAATATTTGACTGTTACTGTGTAGTAGAAAAGAGTTGACATTTTTTCAACTTCACTGCGAGCAAAAATTTAAATTAGACAAAGCTATACAAACCACATGTCAATTTGAGTGGAATACTCTGAAGATCCAAGGAGAACATCAGGCGGTCTGTACCATAACGTGACAACTTCATTGGAATAGGTCTTTGTAGGAACAGACTTCGCTCTAGCCAGTCCTTGATAAAAAGGGAAAGGAGAGAGTCATGTGCAGCTTGCTGAAAGCTTTTTCTTTTTCACAGAACTGACAAGGAATTTTTAAGAGCTAAATCAACCTTATTATACTTGCTAAATACCTTCCCTCAGTGTTCATTTAAAAGCCCTAATAAGTACATTTCTGCAACTTGTGATTGCCTCTTAGTATTTACAGCAATCTCATGATCGGAATTTTTAAGCACAGCAGGCAGGTAAACAGATCAAAACCTGGGTAACCCCATAAATTTCATTAAATCAGTGTGACACCTCCCGCCTGTGAAAACCCTTCCTCGCTATTTCCACTTGAGAACTGTTGCGAAAGGCAGAAGGCAACGAGCGAATAATGAAACAGTTGAATCAGACCAAATCAGTGTTGGATCAGCAGGGGATTTCTATCCTAACACTGTCAGTTTCTCAGTAATACCTTCAATAAAATTTAGGTCTGTCACGTTAGGTGCAACCTTCTGAGCAACTTCCATTCACACAAAAGGGGAAATGCCCAGTGGTAGTAGAGCTTTCAAAGGACCTTCCTGACAGAGAAGAAAACAGGAGCCTGCGAATGCCCCACTCCACTGGAAATCCCAAAGGAACTTGGTGTATCAGTGACAGGGAACACCCGACAATGTAGCACATGGACAGACCCTTCCTCCCTCCCTTCACGGTTGCTCTGCCTCAGGGTGGTTGTGGGGTGTCAGGAAAAGCAACTCGAGCTCCACTGTAGGGATCTGACTAAGTGTCAGTTTGAAAGGAAGCTGAAAGACCACTTGCAAACCACAAGTCAAGTGACAGTAGTACCTATAGAGGTATTACTTTGATTACTAATATTCTGGCAAAGGCTGACTTCCATGTTCCATCTGAGAATGCACAACTTCATCACAGACCCCAAGTCCTCATCTTTCCTTATAAAGGAAAGATGCCTCACTTTGGCTGAGTGAAAAAAAAAATATTTGTTACAGAATAATTTCAGGCCTTACCAAAGTCTGCAAGCTTCAGTTCTCCCTTCTCATTAATGAGCAAATTTTGTGGCTTCAGATCTCGATGTAAGACTTTTCTCCTATGACAGTATGACAAACCACGGAGAATCTGGTATAAAAATAGCTACGGAAGAGAATATTTATAAAATTAGACAAAAAATGTTAATCTACAGACTACATTACTACATGACAGTTCATTTGGGCACTGTAGAGTTAAGTCTCTGTACTGTAAGCAGGACAAAAGTGCTTCTCAGAAAGTTACTTTTCCATATGAACACATTCTGAACATCATCACTGTTTACAGACTTAAATTCCTTTACGTTAATGCACTGCTTTAATACGATAGTTTACAAAAAAGTTTTTAAGAGCAATTCAGCTTGTTTAACCAAAGAGAACCACAGGGCTGTATATTTTTAAGTAAGCATTTACCAAGGCTCTTCCCCAGACTAATGTCTTTAAAGGTAATCATCTCTGACTGTACTCAAGTTCCCTTCTGTCACAGAATCCCTCCTGAAAACACAGCACAGCATTTTTTCTATCCAACTGTGCAAAACTAGGCAATGGACGTTCTGGCATGCTATTGGAAAGATACACGTGGATTCACATGCTCACAAAACATGCAGAAATGGGGAAATGAGGGCTACTGAAGCAGCCCGACTGCCTCGGGCAGTCATATTCACCCCCTCACCTTGCCACACACGGGTTTATTTTAGTCCTTTGGAACAGCAAGCCAAGCAAGCAACTCCAGCCATGCATATTTATGCTACACATAAATAGACTCAGCAGTAGGACGGGATGAAGAGAGGTTTAGCAGAGAGGGCAGCCAAGCAAGTTTACTATGTCACTGCATTAAGAACTAGCGTTTTGCAGTTTCTGTATGTATAAAGATCTTAAACACTGGACTTCTGGGTAGCCACTGCTGGCATTTACTGCACCAGAGTCCTCAGCCAGTAAAGATGATCAAATGTACAATGAAAAATATAGCGTGGTACGGAAAGCAACGTTTACTGACGTGAAAAATTCGGCATGTACTAGGTAGGACCTTTGAGAAGAAACACTAGAACGTTATTATATGACCATTTTCTAACACATCAGTTTATTTTTGTACCAGGTGACACCACCAAATTCTTTTTCTTAAACTGGACAAATACACAGCAGGTGTAGATTACATCCATCTGTTCTCAATCTGCTTATGTGGGATTTATCTGTTCTATAAAAAAAGGAGTTGTCAACATTTTTTGTTCTTTCCTTCTCTTGAAGAGCAGAATGAGAAACAACGAGTTTTGTTTCACCTGCTTGCGTCCATACTGTTGCAGGGGTTGTCAGTCCTAAGTAATATTAACAGGACTGCTGTGGAAATAGATACACAACGCCAGCACACAGTGCGACTGCATGGATTAGTCAAGAAGGTAAAGCAGATTATTCTACAGAAATTGTAGATCTTCACCACAGTTGGCAAGGACCCTTTTGGAAATGCACAGGTTGACATGTACTAACTCAAAATTGTGTTTGAAACAGTAATACCGTCAGAGACTACGCACATCTCTACAGATCTTCATTTTGATAAAGCTCAAAATCCTAAAATTAGCTGAGGAATGTTAAGGGAGTGATGACAGGGAGGACTCTCAAATGGTAATAATGACCCGAAATCCCACAGTTACTGGAAGATAAGCACCTACAGTTACTACAGTTAAGCAGCTGTTCTGGTTTCCCAGTGCCAAAGGTACTGACCGTATAAATCTGCTCTTAGGGCACAGCTTAAACCATAGGCAAACAAGGAAAAACAGTTCTTCTGCTTAGATCGGATTACCACAAGCAGATTCTACTTGTTTTCTAACTGCACTTATTACAGGAGTCAGTTTCCCACTTACAGCTTTTCTTCATTTTTTTTTAAAGTTTAAAGCACTACTTATTAACTTGTAGTTAATTAAAAACACAAGCGTAATTATGCTTTTTGTTGCCTCTCTGAAGTACAGACAAATTAAAGAATTTCCCCTCTGCAGACTCTCAAAGGAAGCAACAGAATAGGTTACGGGCAGACGTCTTTCCCTAGAGATACTCACTGTAATGCGACAACAGAATAACAGAAAAAGCTAACTAAACAGTAACTAGTATCTGGACTGCATCTCATACACAATTCAACTAAGAACAGATTTCTCAACATGCAACTAAGCCAAAACCAAGGATGCTGACTCCACTGAAACACACACAGAACCCATCACCTCACAGTATTTAGCGTGTTGTGTTCTGAACTGCCTTTGTGCCATGCACCACGGAGTGCACACTCACTGTTTTGTTCTTAAGGATCACAGCTTAAAGTTTGGGTTTTTTTCAAGAAGAGTTTCTCAAACACATCTACCGTACAAATAACATCCCTTATATGAATTATACGTGGCTTAATGAAGAGGCTTTGAAGGTATGGTCTAGCATAGGCTGCAATACAGTGAGGTGATACTGGCAACCCAACCTCCTCGGACAGCTCAACTCATTTCAAGATATTACTGTCTTCTGTTTGGAATTCTGTTTCTAAACTGTAAGTTTTAAAGAACATAAAGAGTTATTCCAGTTTTCCAAATCTAAACCTGCTTGTTATGAGAAAGGTAACATTTGAACCGGAGTTAGTTTCAGCAGGCCAGATCGGGAACTGAGTCACTCGACCTGGCCACAGCTAGAATTAAAAGGAACAGACAATTAAACATTAAAGAAAATATTTTCCATTTTATTTCTAAAAAGATTAGCATTGCTTCTTAAATAGGTATTTTCAATTTCCTGCTTGTGTGGTAGGCAGTGACATCTAAACCTACATTCATGATTGAGGCTACATTTTCCTCAGTGTGCATATCACAGCATCATAGAATGGCCTAGGCTGGAAGGGATCTTAGAGATCATTTAATCCATATACATATTTTATTTGAGGAGATACGAAACTACAGACCTAAGTTAATAAATGGGTATAAAATAACGGAAGGACAAGAAGAGGTCAAAAAAAGTTATCATTTTAAAAGAATTTTTTAATGTTATATATATAAATTCAAAGAGAATGGAAACGCATAAAGTTGTATCTCCTGTTTTCAGTACTTTAAATGCTTCAAAGCCATCACAATCAAAAAGAAAGACTCCATCAGATGCTAGGTCCAAAGGTCAAAAAGGAAGTTAAGCTTCTTTATTTCACTTTTTTTAAAAAAGCTCTAAACTATATAGCTCCTGATTATTAAGTCCTCTGAAATTCTTAGAACAGAGAAAGCCAGAGGACAGTTGTGGTCACTAAGAGCACTCACCTTTACATTGTGCATACTCATGATGTTACCACAATCATCCATGTACTGCTTCAGATCCTTGTCCTGTCAAAACAACCATCATCATTGTTCAGTAAAACTGTGGACGATGCATGATGTGAATATTATTTATTATGAGGACTGAAATAATTAATCAGAAAACTGAGTTTTCTGCCAAAGATGTTCAATGATAAAAAAAACCCAAAACCCAAAAGGTGCAGAAAATCCCGACTTCCCGGAGGATATAAACTCCCAGGTTTTCTAGCAAGATGCACCATCTCAGGCAACATTAGTTGTTATTGCCTTCTCCACCTTGCGAGAGGCACGGTGTTTTATGAAATTGCTATATTATCCAATCACATTGGAAGTAAGGAGTTCTTCTCCATCCCTCTTATTGTGCTTATCCATGTCAGCACATTACACGAAAAGACGATTAGGTAAAGCTTCAGTGAGAAAGTGAAAAGTCTACAACACAAGAGGTGAGCAAGTGAGGTATGCAATTGTGGGCACTCACTTGAAAAGGTTGTTACAAAATATTGGAATGTGTTGTTTACTTCAAAACACACTTTTCTCCTTAGCTAACATTCTATGATTCTATGATGATTCTATGAAAGTTGCGCCACAACAGAATTTGAATAATAGCATGATTATCCTTTTTTGCAGTTAATGATTTTGGCAGAAGTAGACAGTTTGCTCAGGTAGATCAATACTAATTGCTATTAATGAAACTGAAATTATCACAACAGTATTCACTAATTTACAGCAATTTAAGAATTGAATATGCTTTTCTCATTTTCAGCTGAATGATTCTAGATGCAGGAAAAAACCAACAGTCCCAGTATTTTTAAAGAGTACACAATTTTGTTACATCTGTGCCACTTAGAAACAACAAATTGCATATAAAGCTTGCTAGTTGTTTAAGCACTTACCAGATATTCGAAAACAAGAGTCAAAGACTTGTCTGTGTGCACAATATCGTGTAATGTAACAATATTTGCATGCTTCAGATCTTTTAATAACGACACTGTAGAAGAGAATTGTAAGTATAAAATACATAAATGGAAACCACATGAGCAGTAAATGCACTTCTAGCAAGTTAATACATACAATTTCTTTAAAAAGAAATAAAAAAGCTATTTTTAAGAACACAATACTCATATAGATCAAATTAATAAGAAAGGTATTTAGTCACAACACCAGACACTTGAGTAACAAACTGCAAACATTTCCTAAATTATACACTTTAGGCAGTAGTCATTTATTAAAATGTATTCCAAATCCCTGAAACTTACTCCCTAATAATAGTCTAATTCAGTATAAAATCATCCAGTTATAACACTGCATTTGAGAACACAACCACCTCCCATAAAGTAAATACATTCGAAACAATAACTCTTCTATGCCTAGACTAAAACTTTCCTCATCAAAACCGGTACCAATTTCATTAATCTCC
The DNA here is from genome assembly GCA_020746105.1 of Trogon surrucura. Classification (NCBI taxonomy): domain Eukaryota; kingdom Metazoa; phylum Chordata; class Aves; order Trogoniformes; family Trogonidae; genus Trogon; species Trogon surrucura. The sequence goes on along the minus strand of CM036617.1, from coordinate 170,398,501 downwards.
ATGTAGTGTATGTATTTCCAAGTACCAACAGCACACTTGGGTCAAAAAGAAATCCAGAATAGACGAAAATCTAAGAAGTTAAAAAAAAAAAAAAAGAGTTATTACCTTCTCTTATGGCTGTGCATGGTGCTCCCTCTTCATGTTCGAGGCGGATTTCTTTCAGAGCTACCAGATTCTCTGTCAATTTACTTCTCCCCTTATAAACCGTTGCATAAGTACCCTTCAAAATGGAAAAAGAAGGAAACCCTTACACACTGTTCCTTTACTGAAACGTAAGTTCAAGAAAATATAGACTTCACCTGAGGTTCCAACAGGTTTCACTGTGGATATGAATAGTTTTTACATTGTCTTCTTTTTGAGATATATAAAACTATTTTTTCAGCACAGCTCTGAACACACAGAAGACCCAAGGGATGCGTGCTCTTAGTATTCCTGTAACTGACAGGGAAAGCCACACACCGCACAGCCACCAAAGAAGTCAGATCAGGGAACACTACGTTCAGTAAGTTCACCGCTGGGATCGTTTACCCCCTTAAAACTCTCGACGTGATTAAAACTAGCTCAGGTATCTCTATGCTACATTACAGTTATGTTTCTGAGGGCTGCAGACATAATCTCTCATTACTTTTATGAAAACATAAAACTCCTTTTGATAGCTTCTTGTCTCTGTCATATATTTTACAGGAGTTTGGGGGAGGGGAAGTTGTCACAGTTTCAGTTTGGTTGACATAATGAACAGAGAATATTGTGAAGCTTATCTTTGTCTCTTTTTTTGCTTTTTCTGCTTAGACAATAAGATTCAAAACTCTCAGGGCCTGTTACACAAGGACAAGACAGTAGATACAGTAGATACAACAAAACAAGTAGATGTAACTAATCACAACAACTGCGATGAGGAAGCAACGAAGTTACAGAAATTGCACGAGGTTACTGTACTTACCTGGTGGTGCCCACTGCACTTTGCAAGCAAGCGAGATAACGTAAACCTGCAACTATGACTTGAAGGCTACTAGATTAACATCCCTCCAGAGACAAGCAATGTTATGTCATGTCTAGTGATCCATCTAGTAAGTACTAGAGGCAAAATAAGAAATAAATGTGTTTGGAGGCGAGAGCGCTGCAAACAGAGAACTGGCTGCAAGATTCACAGCCCCGCTTCCTTCTGCGACGCTCCATGCGTCTCGTTCCAGTGCTCCTTGTCCATTCTTGATCCTGTTGGCCAACCTCAGTCTAACTGGACAGGACTGAGGCCTGGCCCCTCCTGAATTCTACCATATCTCTGGATGTCAGATGCTGAGAGGAGGTGGGAAGCTGTACCGCTGCCCTCCCAGAAGGGGAGGCAATCCCAGCGTTACGTACTTCGCTGGGAGGCACCGGGCTGGCTGCCTGGCTCCGGCTGCTCCACCAGAACACGCACGGCTACTGCCTGCTCCCTGCAAGCGCCGGCTTCTCGTCCCGCAGGAGCACTCCCCAACACCCAACTCACCGCAGGAAGACACCAGACTTAACAACTGGTGTTATTACTGCCAGAATAATTTTGTCTATCTGCACACAAGACAGTGTGCTTAAGAAGGTCACAGATCAATTGCTAAAGGAGCCTTGCTTTTCTTCAGCCCACTGATAGGTTCCCTGCTTTTTTTTTTATTTGCTTATTATAGATGCATGAAACTTTTGAGTGGTTGTGAAGTTGTGATATATGATTAATATGTTTGGTTTACTGAACAGATAAAGTCAATGGGTATTTTGAGGGATATGGGGATTTTCAGTTAACATTTACAAAAAATTTTACATAAGACTGTCACCAAAGCAGCAGTCATTTCAGAAGAAAGCTATACATACCTCTCCAAGCTTTTCTAACTTGATATAGGTTTCCATTTTTCCAAATCCAATTTCTGACTGCAATGAAAAGAAATGGAAAACTGATGACTAAAACTGAACACTTTATTTATACCTCATTTAATTAGCAAGTTAAACTTTTTTTCCAGAAAAATACCCAGTAGTACTTAACCAAACACCACAAAATTCCGCTATTTTAAAAACAGCTCAGCAAATTATGATGTAAATATGTCCCAGTACCCAAGCCTAACACTCAGTCTGTTGGCCAGTCTGTGTAGCCTGGTAGGACTATGGACCGAATTATGCTTAGTCAAAACCCTACTGTACCTCCCACTTACATCCTCTCCACTCTTCTGATTACCAGTAGTGAGTTTGTTACAGCTTTAAGCACTGAAGTCACCTCAAACTATTCCATTCTTTCTCTTGCTCAGCATAAACATATACTGCTGCTTCTTTCAAAACAACTTTATTTGCTACTTTCAAGATCTCAGCTCCAGGTTTCCTCTCCCACTCTGACCTCTCAATGCGTTTCAGTTTAAAGCTCTGCCAGTAAGATCCCTGAATGTCCTTGTCCGCAAGCTTCAACAATTTAAATTTCACGTCTCATAACTTGTTCTGTATTCTACTTGGATCTATTCATCTCCTCTTTTTTTTTGTCAACAGCTTAGCTCTGCCATGTAGGTCAGGAGGGTTAGCCTGCCTGTGTAACACCTTTTTCTGAAGACTGTCAGATCATTACTATTTTCCTGTTCAAATCCACCGCTACTAAAATCTGATGGATATTAAAGTTGTACGTTATTTCATGGTAACACAGTGTAACATAAATACTGCTCACTGTATTAAGATTTGGCAACAATATCATATGATGATATACTAAGGAAAGTTAGAATAACAATCTTCAGAACGCATGTATCAAAGTGCATCTGAAGTGTTAAGATTTTATCTGTAAACATATTTGACATATCTAAGAGAAAAAACGGGCACATAATTACATTAACATTTTATTAAGAGTAACTCTGCTTTATTAAATTAGTGTTAGAATTAAAATGCTTTAAAACCGCATCAAGCATATTTAGAGGCTTGTTGAAGCCAAGCTGTTAATCCCAAAATACAAGCAAAGTGGATATTTGACAACCCTTATAACTCTAGTGAGATTTTAAACATACCACTGATATACAATGTTAGCAGAATAAATATTATGTTTCCAAAGTGCATTTTGGCCTACTTAAGCAAACATATCTTGAAGTGAGTACTACACGGTATCAGAATTAAAAAGACAAGCTCCTTAGTTCACAGGAGAAACTAAAAGAGAACTTACAGCCTTGTTATTGCCAGACAGTCTGGAATACAACTTAAAAGTCTAATTTCCTATTCATCAAAACTAAAAAACTTAGTTTCTTCTTGAGACAATAGAATATAATATTTCCTACAGAGGACAGATACCCTTCAAGGCCTGTCTTTCAGTGTGTTTCATTTTCTAATCATGTTCGGTTGCCTAATAGTCGTAAGAAAAACATAGTTTTTGCATTCCTCAAACCAAGATCGATTTCCATCCAAAATAATTTTTGAATTACTTATTTTTTTTCTGCTACACACACCTGTCTATTTTGACTTACACAGAAACACTGATGCACTGTATTCAGGTCCCTTTCTTCTAACCGCTGATGCACAACAGTTACACCCATGCTACTGTGCACACAAGGCGGTACATGTAGACACAAAATACAATTACTGTAAAAGCTAATTTTTAACTTGTATTTCAAAGCAAAACACCAGATCTAAACTACAAGTCCTCACTTGATACACTTGATAGCCTTTTTCCTTTGATTCCTACTAAGCCTTGAAAAGAGACGCGCTTTTGAAGCGGAGCACAATGTTCATACATGGTAATTAACAGTCCGCTAGCAAGCTTTCAATGACAGTCTCAGAATAATGAGTCCTCAAATTTCTTTTTTTTTTAAAAGGTTAATTTGAATCATGAAACGACTATGCAGCGAATCCGTACCTGCGTACCACAGCACTGCTGGCAGGTTTCATTTTGGACTTTTAAGCCCTGAAAGTGTTTTTAAAAGGGTAAAGCAAAACAATCTTGTGACAGGAAGCTGGTTCCATGCATACGGCACATTTCATTAGAGGGCACTGTTTTTCTGTCTGTCTTCTAGGAGGTGAAGAGGAGAGAACTTCAACTGCTCTCAGGGCTCACCAGTAAATAAGCAAGGGGATTTAGGTACACAGGAGAAAACCCCAGCCTCCAAATACTACATTTCCACACTGAAAGGTACTGAAAAGGTACTTCACCAGCATTTGAGAAAAGAAGGTTTGGGTGGGTCTATTCCTCAAGTGCAGTGCTACATCGTTAACTAAGTGGTTAATGAGCTCCAAAATTCTGCCACAAACATTTAAGTTTGCTACTTTATTATTACCTTCCAGTGCTTTGATCCAATCTCTTTTCTTATTGTTCTTGTAAAAGCGACATGCAGACCAGAGCTTTACTCTAGGCATACACGTTGTATTTTTCGTGGGAAAAACACATGATAAAACTCAACCATTGCTTTGTTAGACATCATTAATGCACAAAGAATAAAGATATTCCACAGCTAATAAAACTAATTTGATACATGTACTCCCATATTTGTCTTTCGTCAAATAAGCCATTAAATCCAGAAAACAAAGAACAATGCGGATTTCATAAACCTATTCAGTTTTTCTCTGCAAAGGATTTCTCACCAATGAATTTGCCCAGGAAGTCAGTAATCGTCTACCAATTCTTTAAGAAATCGAGTAACATCACGAAAACTGATAGATCAAATTATGACTGAAATGTAACAATTTTGGGGAAAATAAGTTAGAAATATTTTTTTACTATTTCACAGATGTGTATATTTTTATGAGTGTCCAGGATGTCTAGCATTTGTACTCTAATTACCGGAGTATAGTATTCCTAAGTATAGGAATCCTCATTCTGCCATCTCCAAGGGAAGACCTATTTTTTTAAAAAATGACCCACTAATCTAAAAAGGTACATGTGAATTTATTAATTTATGTTCTCAGGAATCCACATAATATTTTTTTAAAAGTAAAGTAAGATAAATCTATCATCTCAACGGCAATTTTGAGAAAGAAAAATTGTTGACAAATACAAAAAGAACAGCAAGGGGGACCTACCCTCATATTACGCTACTTTAGGGCCTTTCTACTGTACCGCAAGAGTCCCAGCCTTGACCTAAGACTACCCGGCCTAGTTGCTCAGACAGATCATCCCTGCTCTAAAAAAAAAGGATTTAAGTATGCACTTTGGGAACTGAGTTTAGCCACTGATTTCAGTGGGTCAAGACCTTTACTGAGAAATGACAGGGCCAAGTTTGCAGAAAAAAAAAAAAAAAAAGAAAGAAAAGATGAAATTCTCCAACGGATTTTGACAGGTGCACCCTGAAGTTCAGGGCGTAACAGCCAAGGTATAAATGACGCTGAATCACATCCAGGGTGCACAGAGAGCTGCATCAAGTGGAATCTGAAGATCTGAGAGGTCGGTTTAACGAGGCAGCTGCATTACACTTACCAGGGATGCTCGACGAGAACGCCGACTCATGGGCTGATCAAACGGGGGGCTGTTAATCTGCAGTTTTTCGAGATAGCCATCGGGTATCCTGATGTCAGCAGGCAGGGACAAGCGCTTGTTCAAATCCTGCAGTAAATAAGGTTAAAAAAGAGTACAAAGAGAAGGGTCAAGTATAATTCAGAATTTAACACCTGCAGTGTTACTGTTTTTACAGTGTTACTATTTAAAACGGAAGTATTTAAAAGAATGAAAAGTTAGGAATCTCACAGAAGCTCTTCAAACTGCTTAGATAACAGCTTGAAAAAAATCAGTGTTTTACGAACTTACTGTTCTAAAAGGAGCAATGAACTATTAAAATGTAATGAATTACACTATGGATAAATGGATTGAACTTACTTTTAGTACTCAGAATACTAGAAACTGAGAAGTCAGTGGCTGGTAAATACATTTCTTTTCATATAGTAATTACATTAGAATAACAAAAGATCTCTGTGATTCAAAACTTGTCACCCTCTCATTCTCTGTTTACGAAAAGTTATAAACTTGCTTCAGTTTCCATGTATTCACTCTTAAAGCACAGAATATTACTTCATTACTAGAGCCAAACTATTACAAATGTAAATACATTTTTCTATTTCAAACTCTTTACGATAGAATCTTTAGAAAAACAAAGTGCCCCGATATAAAAGTAGTTCTCCCTATATCAGATTCTGTGTTTCACCAATATTTTATTAAATTATTTTTAAGACAAGAAGAACATAAAACTATTTCGTCTTTCAGCAAACGCAAAAAAAATAATACTTTGGAGGGCAACTGCACATTCTTGTGATTTTTTTTATTTTTACTTTGGCTTTAATCACAAAGATGCCAGCAAAAGATATATCAAATATTCTCTTGAAGTGGCCAGTCACCACCACAAGATAAAAGGGCAATATATCCAGACTCCAAAAGAAAGTGAACTAATATCCCAAAGAGCAGGAATTGCTTTTCAGTAAAGACAGTTTATCCAGCATCAAACTATACAATCCACCACCACAGATTTTACACTGAAGTCAGGACATCTCTGAAACCAGCAGAAGAGTCTAATTCCAGATTTCTTCTGGTGAATCTCAGATTTAATCAATGTTGACTGGCGGGCAGAAAGCTCTTCTTGATGTTACCCAAATTCTACCTTACCTCTCATCTCCAGCTTTGAATTCTGGGCACCCTGAGCTAACCTAGAGGCTGGCAGCTACATCCCCACTCGGTTCCCCCTCAGGCTTGGCCATGTGTTTCAACTCGTGTCTCTGAGGCAGCTTTGAACTATTCCAGCGCACTAAATCATCGAGAAACTATCTCAGGCGAAGTGCGCAGCTTCCTGCCAGCTTTGTGCTCCCAACAGGTTCAGTGTAAGGTCAGACAAGCTCACAGCCTGAACGCAGGGGCAGGAGAGGCAACAGAGCCAGCCTGGGAAGCCGGCAGCTAAATTGGCTTAGGCTGCCAAAGAACTGCATCATCAGACTTTCCAGGACTTGAAATCTTGGTGGAGAATGTGCTAAAGCTTTCAGTTTCCGTAATGTGTTTGAAACGTGCATACACAGGATCTGTACGCATACCTCGAGCAACAGCTGAGCAAAAAATATCAGTTAAAATACATATTTAAACAACAAACGTAATTGGGCAATTAGTTGAATTTCAGGTAGGATTGAAGTGCTAATGTACACCCCCCCACATGACTGACTGACATAAACTATTTGCTACAGCAACTGGATACAGGCAGAAATTTTTGCAGCGATGCCAACAAAGCTTTAACTTCTGGCAGCTGATCCTCCTGTTTTCCTTTCACTCCTCACACCTTCTTAGGTACAGAGAACAAAGTCTGTTAGCTTCAACCTGGCTGCCCAAAATCAGCTTCTTTGCGTAACTGGAAAAATCGGTGTCTGTATTCTGTATTTTGTACAGAATTTTTACATTGCCTTTAAACAAAAGAAGTACTGTTCATGTAACAGCAGCTTTGACCAACATTTTGAAGTTGAATTAAAAGAAAACAAAAGGGTGCCTCAGTTTCGGAAGCCTCCAATTTCTTTACTAATTTTCAGCTTTGGTGTTTCAGATTTTTCAAAACGTTGGCAATTTTAAAACTGCCTGTGTGGCTTTTGGGACAGTGGAGGAACTAATTAATTGTAACAGGAGCTAGCAGCAATCCCTACAGTAAAACAGTATTTTCCACTGCAGAATCTTCCTTCTTTTTGACAGACTCTGCTAATGCTGTTTTTGTAATAGGCAACTCAAATTCAGCGAAGTTAGAGTCATCTGAAAAGTGAAATTTCTCTCCCCTACTAAAGAGGTTTTTAAATTATTAAAAATAAATAAATTTACCCTGTAATGTACTGCATTTTAAAGAAAATTCAGATAGCTTATCAGAACAGATGAGCACAAAGGGAAGAACTCCGTGTTGCCTTAAAGAAAGCTGCTGGATCATCCCCCCCACAGCAGGAAACCATGGAACTGCTGGAACGACAGGGCTGGCAGGAGGACCAGCATCAAGCCTCTTGTCATGCCAGATCAACAGCGAGGCAACACCCTGATTTTCTTTCTCCCATTGCACAGGAACAAAAAATAAAGGAGAAATTTGACAAATTCCAAGACAGGAGAAGAAAAGAACACTGAGCTCAGCTTCTCAACAGAACTTTCAGAACACAGCAGACAGCATCATTATCCCAGTGGCAAAACAGCTTTCTCGCACTCCTACCTACTAACTCTACAGCACCAAAACCTCTTGCAGTGCTCTCTTCTGACTGTCCCATAGCACTTGTTTCACAATAAGTATTTTAAAAGAGTCTGTTTCACAGGTATACTGCAACCATGGACCACAACTCAAAAGGTCTTACAAAATACTGAGTCCATTGTACCCCCGAGCTCTCCATCCCTGTGTTCTCTCCTCCCACCGCACTCATCCTTGGCACAGCCAAAGTGGTGCTTCACACCTGGCCCCACAGCCCCGAAGAAGCATTTCCAAGCATGCTGAGTTGATGGGTGTGTAGGAAGAAGGAAGGAAAAGCAGCCTTTAAGCTGTGATGGCAATTTGAAAACGATGCCATTAGCTGTGCACAGCACCAGCCATCAGCAAACATACAAATGGAGAGGAAGGGAAACGAAACAAGTCTAGGCTGCTTTACAGCTATTACGGCTTCATTTCTTTGGAGCTGAGCTACTGTAAAAATTGGAGATAACACTTTAGGTACCAGAAAATATTATCACGAGAGCTAGTTGCCATTCTGTTATAGAACTCCCCCTCCTTCATTCTCAAAAGCTCTGCCTATGCCACTTTTGCAATAGGCAACTGCAAACCTCCCCATCACTTACTGTAGAGATCCACGTGACATCCGCAGTTCTAAGCTGAGTTTAAGCTGTAAACTTATATTTGGTGCTACTTAGTGCTCCACAATGCGTAACACAGATGCTGTTTGAATGTAAATACTTACTGATGCAAAGGACAAAATCTATTCCAGTTTCAGGAAAAACCCCACAAACAATAATCTACTTTAAATACACAACCACCCTCACTCCCTGCCTCCTTGCAATATCTGTCTGCATAAAAAACAAAACCAAAAAGAACCCCACAACACAATCTGAGGGGAAAAGTAGGTAGAAATCTTTTTCTAGATTGTAGTATCTGGTTTTAATATAATTTCTCTGCTTACACTTGTCATATAAAACGCAATACATGACAGTAATCATGCCTTTTTTTTCCCTCAAAAATGTGCATTTAGTGCTGCAAGCCTACATTTTTGTCGTTGTGTATAAAATCAAAACACTATCCATTCTCCTTGACTTCTTAGAGCTGAAAAAAAGTTTTTCTTCTGAGAGGAAAACATAATTTAAGGGCAACTGCAGCAGGTACATTACAGATTTTCCTCCTAACAATCTACAATAGTACTCTACTTGCAATATTCATGCGTATGTGTTGAAATGCCAAGCAAGTCAAGACTTCTGTTTTAAAACCATATTTTACAATTCTTACCTACCAGTCAGAAGCCTTTTACGGCACCAAGCTTAAATCCAAAGGTACATATATAAAGCCTTCTTTGTGTTATAATTATCCTTTGCCTAACTGTCTAAACCAGGCAAAATAAAAGCCGTTTGGACTGCAAACCCAAATACCTGAAAGACAGAAATTATGTTTTGTTTGCCTGTAACACCTCAGTTCCTCCCAGTTTTTGCAATAATTGAAGGAACCACCTCTTGGGAAAAGAAAGCAATCATAATTAAATGCTGTACAGCAACATGAAAGGGGATTCATTAGATGTACATGAGAGAAATAAGCATGATGTTTCCTAGTGGCTAAACTGAAAAATGGGAAACAAAAATTTCACGTTTGACGCAGCTGAAAAAGCCAGTTAATTTAACTGGGATTATGTAAAAAAAAAGAAAAAAGAAAAAAGAAAAAAAAGGCAAGAAGCAATCAATTTTGAGTCTTGAGTGTTCAAGACCGGGCAGTGTGCTGACACCCAGGCAGCCTGTTCAGCTGAGAGCAGCAAGTGCCTCGCGTCCTGGCTGCGCGCTGACCCCGGCCAAGAGCTGAGCCCGCGCCTGTCCTCCTGCGAAGGTGGAAGGATGGCGAGGAGACCTCTGGGTGGAGGTACTGACAGTTTAACAGGGAAAGCAAAAGCCGTGTGCCCAAGCAGAGTGGAGAAAGGAACTGATTCACTGCTTCCCGTGGGCAGGCAGGTGTTCAGCTGCTTCCCGGAAAGTCGGGTCTTGGCATGCCCAGCACTGCTGCGGGAAGCATAAAACCAACACCACAGCCACAAATGTCCCCCCCTTCCTCCTTCCTCCTCCTTCTCCCCAGGTTTATCGCCAAACACAGCATCGGATGGTACGGAAGAGCCCTTTGGCTGGTTTGGGTTGGCTGTTGAGCGCAGGGGAAGCCTTCACGGAGAGGCTGGCTTTAGCCTACGGGTGGCTTTAGCCCAGGGTGACGTGATGCGGTTGCCACCTCCGCTCCCCTCCTGCTGCTGTCCCGCTCCTGCAACCCTGCTCCCGCTGCCGATTTGGCAGGGGCCAAACCCGCTCCTCCCAGCCCCACGGCCTCCTGCTGCCCTGGCACAGCACCGGGCTGGAGTGCCAGCAACAGTAGGAAACGGTGATTTTATTTTATTTTTTAAGGTTTTTAAAATCTCTTAAATCTCTGCAGAGCTCCACAAAACAATGAAAAAGACGCTTTCTGGACAGAGGTCTTTGTCTGCGCTGGTTTTCGGTGACAAACTGAACCTAATGACGTGTAGGCACTTCTTGGAAAAAAGAGAAAAAAAACCTTAAACCAAGGAAAACAACTAAAACCAAGAAACCTTTTGTAAATGGAAATTATTAGCAGGCTGTTAAAAATGCAGGTCGTTACAAGATCCAAAGCAGGATCTTGTAACGCTGTTTAAAGAAGAAGTAAGGAAGACTGTAAATTAATGTCAGGACTGATAATTTTCCCTATGCTCTCTAACTTTTGATACTTAGGATTCTGAGCTTTTCAACACCATAGAGTTAAACGTGCATTTTTAACACTAACTGATTTTGTATCCCTTTATGGATCTTGTAAGGTTTTGCTTCATTTTTAAAGGCAGTAAATTAGACTAACTCCCTGTATTATCCTATGTAACCTCCTTTAAAGATAACAGGTGTCTAAGCGGGTACACAGACCCACAACTATGCGGAGGGAATCTGGGTGCATTCCTTTCTAACTCTTAACAAGCAAAAGGTTCGTTGGAATGCAAACCCTTAGCTTTGAGGGCTAACAAAGTACTTCAGGTAAAACAAGCTATTTTCTAGAAATTTCAAATGATAGTGTTTTCTTGCATGTCACTTAAGATTTATTTTTCAAATGAGGTCTGATTTATGAAAAAGCTCTTGTCAATTCATAATGTTTTCTAGTTTGAGTATTTTATGGTTATCTTTAGGGTCAACTTGCAACAAAATGTATCAGTGTTTGGTAAATACAGTACTGTTAAATGCTCAAATGCCTTCAGCTAACTGTATTTTGCTTAATGAGCTATTTTTTGATCCAGTTTCAGAATATATTCTGGAGCACATACTCGGGCACCGTTTGCTTTGCTAGGGTAACCAGAATGCTTGTGGCATTTTCCCCCTCCTTCTACAACTTAAGAACACGCTTTCTAGCCTCATGTGAAGTGGTTATTCTCAGTCTTGCTTTATTACTGGTGTTACTGGCAGAGAAATGCATACTATTTTTATAATTTGCCTAAAATGAGAATCACATTGTCCTACTCTGCTTGATGGCAGATAAACATAAAAGCACTCGTGACACTAGTATCACTTTGATTTCTGTGGGGAAAAATTACCCCAACTCATCCTTATCTTTACCATTTATTTCTAACGCCAGCTACAGCAAATGCTCTGGGAAGAGCTACACTTTGTTGAGCCTCCTCTTCTGCCTGGCTAGCATCCAACCATGAGGCTGTGACTTGATGTGGATGTTCTGTCTACCACCAATTACTTACACTCAGGCACAAGAAAAGGAGGCAAGCGTTTCAACTTAAAATCCTGCGGGTCCTACGAGTTGAGTAGTTTAACATTCTAAGTAGACAAACATGTCTTCCAAACTGAAAACCAAAACACCTCCTGCTTTTCACACATCTTTGCAAGCAAAAACCAAAAATTCAAACATTTCTGATTTCTTAACTTCTGTCCCTTTTTGGATGGCCCAAAATACTGTTGCAAGTGTCAGCTTCTTCACATGTCACCCACAGTAAACCATTCACAAGAGTTTAATATAAGAATTCTGTTACCACATTCTGTTTTTAACATCTGACTCTCAAACAACTCTTGTTCCTTTGTTACCTACCCTTTTCACATCTCCTGTTCTCCATAATACAAACTCACCAGCAATCTGTCTTTCTAATTGCTTGACTTAGAATCATAGAATCATATCTGCTGGAAGAGACCTAGAAGATCATCGAGTCCAGCCTTTGTCCCAGCCCTGTCAACCTACTAAACTATGTTCCCCAATGCAACATCTCATCATCTCTCAGACACTTTCAGGGACAGTGACTCAACCACCTCCCTGAGCAGCCTGTTCCAACGGCTGACAACCCTTTCAGTAAAGAAATTCTTCCTAATATCTAACCTGAACCCCCCAGCACAATTTAAATCCATTTCCCCTCATTCTGTCACTCTCCACCAGGGAGAAAAGACCAACCCCTGCCTCTCTACAACCTCCCTTCAGGTAGCTGTAGAGAGCGATGAGGTCTCCCCTCAGTCTCCTCTTCTCCAGGCTAAACAGCCCCAGATCCCTCAGCCTTTCCTCATAAGACTTTTGTTCCAAATCCTTTACCAGCTTGGTAGCTGCCTCTGTACCCTTTCCAGCACCTTAGTGTCTGTCTTGTAGTGAGGGACTCAAAACTGGACACAGTACTTAGGGTGCGGCCTCACCAAAGCCAAGTACAGGGGCACGATCATCTGCTCCTGTTGGCAACACCGTATAATACTGACAACACCATATAATACATATAAGATTTGGCCCATATAATACTCTTTAGTGCCATAGTGTGACACTTTTCAGAAAGTCTAGCTCCTGGTGAACGGATAAATTTTCACTTCTCTTAAACCCTGTCAAATAAGTGACTCTTCCACAGAATGCACTTGTTCTTATTTGTGAAAGTAACACTCTTAACAGATATTAAAATCAACAACTTCTCTTTCTCCTTAACTCACAGTTTATTTTTTGCCAAGATGCACAACACACTGCAGTAAATTTCACTAAAGTGAAATAAAGATGATTCCAACTCAGGATATAGAATGTTTGAACTCCACATGTTAAAACTGCTCTAAAAAGAGGTAATCTGAAATATTCACACTTATTAGTCTGTCTTCCAATGACTCAAGGCATTATATCTTTGACATACACAGTACACTTAGACAATAAACACTCGCATTTTTTTCCACAAAACAGAGTAACGATAATAAAAACCAATCAGAAAATTTCCCCAGGGAGGGCTACAAAAAGCAGAAAAAGAAAAACTTTCATCCTTTAACAAACATGCCAATTTGCAGACTGCTTCTTTCTTACTGCAGTAGCAACAACAAATCTTTCTCAAATCTATCAGGCTACAAATACCATCCGGTTTTCAACTGCTAGGCTGTTTCAGGCTGCTACCGCACTCAAAACTGCAGCAAGAGAAGAAAGATTTGGGCTTCTACCAGTGAAACAGTAGAAGGCAAAAAAAAAGAAAAAAGAAAAAAAGGCAGCAATACTGTAGCACCAAACAACTCATCAGAAAAAAATGGAAGGAAAAGGCACGATAGCATCAGCCTCAGTTCACTATTTCTTGAATGTTCCATTTAGCTAATGCAACAGCTGACCACCTTCAAACCCAGTATTTCATTGCCTGTGGCCAAGATGTTCCCATGGCTTCTTGGAGAACAGGCTTCGAGCTGAGAACGCAGTGATGCGGTCTAAGGAAGTCAACGGGCAGAAAACTACACTTCAAAGTGCTGATGAAAGCTTGGGAGCTGAGAGAAGGAAACTGGTTCTTTCAGGAGCAAGCAGGCAGTGACTGCCAAGCGGCATCATGATCTACCCATCCCTCCTGCTTTAGTTCTTCAGTTTATTGATGTTACACTTCTAGACCAACCATTACTTAAAGTACATAGTTACTATCTGGCAGCAGACAATAAGCTCTCCTCCTCTCCCTGACATTTTAGCTTACCTTCTAGAGGGCTATAAAAACGTTGTTAAAGCCTCAAAAAGAAAAATAATGCTTCTTCTAAGGCTACAGACATTGGTCTGACAGCCCGAATAAGCCACTACAGATGAAATGGAAACACTTTGCTCTCTTGTATAAGCATCAGCCTGAATCAGTCTTTTCACCAGTTTTAGTGAGCACCAGCAAGACATGTCAGCTGTAACCACAAGCTGTTCACCAGTAACTCACAGCACTGCTGTTCACCAGACAATGCTTAACGAAATCGAAACCACTACATCATATAACCCTCTACACAACACGGTTCAACTTTACGGCGTGCTTACTGTAAAAAAACCAAATAAACCCCCCACTTCTTATAGCAGTCTTTCCTCGCATATTTTAAAGAAAAATGGGCATTACGTGCTATTTCATGATACACAAAGCAAACAGATGAACTGATAAACATTTGCTTATGGCAATGAGATTTTAAACGTTCTAATACACAACCTTATATGCATGTACTCACTGTATCATTTTAGTATCAAATACCATGTGGAAAGTTGCCTTATCAAATGTCAGTGCGTGTTTCTCAAATGACCAGTGTTAGCACGGTTGAACCCAACTGGATTCTCTACAGAATTATAACATACAACAAGACTGCTAGAGGCAAAAACAACTAGGAAAAAACCTAACCTCGAGTCAGAAAACATTTGCAGAGAATTCTGTTGTCTGGTTACAGCCCTGCAGACCTTGTAGGTCTTGAAGTAAAACACTGGCACACACATTCATCAGAAAAAAACCTACAGCATCCTTTTGGCATGCCATTTTAACACCTTTATAAATAAGCCTCGACTACTGCACCCAAAAAGATTATCTTAACAGGTAGGATGAGTTATCTATCCCAGTTTTCCTTACAGATATATAAATCCATCATCATTCCACGACTCAGTTGCCAGATGGAACTCCAATTTCACTGTGATGCAGAAAGTGCAATTCTTCTGTGCCTTCTGCAGAAAGCTTTACAGCTGAATATTACAGTTTTCCTTTATACCTGAATACTGTTGTAATTTTACTGAAAACATGAAATCACAATTAATTGATTACTATTCTGCTCAATTTGAAGAAAGAGTCATCAAAGCACATTTTCTTCGGTTAGAAGCAATAATGAATAAATAATCTTAAGACTGTTCTACAAATGACCACTGCTACTTCCCACTCCATAAATCCATGTTAGCTTTCGGGCAGTCTACGGAAATGCAAAACAATTTATGAATGCATCAATTTTGAGCATTGAACCAAGTGGCTTTGGAATAGCTATGGTCACTCAAATAAAAAGATATATTTTTTTAAAAGCACAGAAACCAGAATTGCATGCAGGCAGATTTGCTTTTATTTACTCTAGCACAATGAAAAGCTTATGAAATCTTCTCTTTTCAGCAATATTTCCAGCAATTAGTATTTTAAACCCACAAAATTAGAATTATGGGCCAACTAGATTTTTTCATTTAAGCAGTCAAATATATGAATTCTGAACAACTTCTTCAAAATACTTTTGACAAGAATTTTAATTTCAGTGCTTAGGTTAGCAACTGGTTGAATAAAAAACTAGTCTTGCATTCTTCATTAAAAAAAACACACCAAACAGGCTTTTTTTTTTTACTTCATATCTCCCAGCAGTTTTAAGATGAAAGGGTGAAACTGTTCAGCACAAACGCAGTATTCAGAAACTGCATACCAGGAGCTTCTATTCACAACCAACAAAACTAAACCAAACCAAGGATGTGTGACATAAAACCAGTTTTGAAACAACTGAGACAAGAAAATTGAAACTCAAATGTGAAATATTGCTTTGTTTTCATCAAGTGCATAAATACACAGGAAATTTGCAACAAATTATGCCAGAAATGCTTCAAAATTCTTCTTGGGTAGTTTTTTGTGTGCTTTGTTTTGTTATTATTTTATTGCATCTCAGAGAGACCTAAGGAAGTGAACTAAAAGAGTAAAAAGAAGAAAAGGAAGGATAATAATAACCATAAAAAGATCAAACCTGATTTTGTTTGTCTGACTAAATTGTCAGGCATCACTCTGCGGCATTAGCCTCAGCAAAAACCCTGATGAAATCCAGGTCTGATGGCTGTGTGACTCAGTGGCAGGTGCTGGGCAGTAACAGATGCTAATAAAGCAAGCTCTGCTTCATTTAACTACTACACCTTCCTGATTTTTAATCACAGATTTCTGTATGTTTTCATCAGCTTCTGTAACAAAGTAGTAGGAGAAACTGCCCAAAAGAAAAAGGTAGCAAAAGTTTATCAGCTTACAAGAAGAATGAGGCGGAGGGGAAGGGAACTGGAAAAAAACACCACGAGAAGCAGAATTATTTTGATTATTTTTAAAAAAGCATATTTTCTAGCCTAACCTTGCAAAAGGGTCAGACAGCTGCCAGGCATGTATGAATGGAGATAATATACAGACCACTAAAAATAAATAAATAAATAAGTTTGGATTGTGTTCAGCTGCAATTTTTTTCTGTCTAGTACTGAAATCTTCTGGTAGGTGACCACATGTTTAGATTCAAAGAAGAGACAAACAGAAAAAAAAGAAGAAAGGAAATTAGACAAAATCCAGTAAAGAAGGCAGAAAAGAGTTACACAGCTGCCAAGCACAGAAGGAAGGGTGAAGGAAGAACCTCAGCTGAGAGAAGGCACCAAGCAGTAATGCCTGCTGGGCATCCACGGGAGCCTCCTGAGCAGCAGGAGATGGAGGGCTGGACTCTCTGGCTGTCTTTGATATGGTGCTTCCTGCTTCCAAAACCAATGCCAGGAAAAGGCTGAAATCCCGGGTCAGCACGGACATCCAGTGTGCTGCTCAAGAATTTAAGCAGCTGAACGGAGCCAAGAGTGCCTTATTTGCACATGCGAACGGTGACCTACAAGCTACATTCTGATCTGAAGCCTATAAACAGAGAATCTTAGCACTATGTCAGTTGAAACATCAAGTATTTGGTTTTTTTTCTTTCTCTGGAGAGGGTACATTTGCCAAGCTGGACCAACCGCAGATCGAATTGCTCCTGCTGTGTCCAAACCCCTTAATGAGTGGCAGCCCTGGTAAATGGCGGAGCTCCCCAAAAACTTAGTTCTCATCTACATTCTTTCTTTTGGAAGGTGACCAGCGCAACACACATGACTGTAGGATCACTTGGTGGCCTTTGTGTTTCTCTCTGTTCAGCTAAAAGCACTAACCCTGCAGGAGATACCCCCAGGGGAGAATTACACCCTCCAGCAGCGTGGTAAGAGCAGCCTGATCTGGAACAGGCTCCTGTCACCAGTGTGACAGTCGGACGGGTAAGAACTGTTCTCAGGATAAAATATCTGGGGAACAGGCTGGTGAGCAGTGGGTTATGGCCCTCCGCCAGTTCACATATGAAGACAGCTTACAGACCTTGGACTTGTGGGAAAGAGAAACAGATGTTTCAATTTGCACAGACTCCCATCTCCCTATTCTTTATTCACCACAGCTCCTAATGAGGCATTCACTACTCAGTGCACGGGCACAGGGCCCCCGGTGAACACTTAAGGCTTGACACGTGAATTTATATTAATGCATTACTGCCCACATCTTCTTTTCCAGCAAATCAAAGTGAAAATGCTTTAAGCTGTTAACTCCACGATCTGGAAAAGCGTTTCTCATTACACGATGAAAGCACCTACTCTTAAAACAGACACACGTATTCATCCTTGGGCTGTACCGCTTCTGGCGCTTGAAAAAAAATGATTCCATATACCCATTTTGATAAACAGCTTTACTGATTTACTAAGCAATCATTAATATTAGCATGAGATGAGTAGACATTTTAATTAAAACCTAACAGCTGTTTGAAGCCAAATTTCTCTCACAATAGATGCTCGCACCTACTGTCAGCATGGTTCCTGAATGAGGGGAAGGAAGGAGGAGGGGAAAAAAAAAAAAGCAACTGCTTTATGGACCATTTGTAGCCTGCGGATTACAGGCAAAATAAACTTTATCTAGGCAACACAATGAGACTCTGGTATGTTCTCTTTGTTTTCTAAGCACACGATAACAAAGAACAATCATTTAAAAAAAATAATCTAGTTCCACAACTGCAGTGCTGTCGAATTCAGAGGAAAATCCCTATCGTGTCTCTGTTCGTAACAGTCAGCCCGGCCTAAATTTTATGCCAAGTGGAGGAGATGACAAACTGAAAGCTGGTAACTCCATGGCTGCTACGGCAGATGGAAAGTTTTCACCTCAGCAGACTCTGCACTGTCGAGCAGGAATCGTTCTCATTGCAGTATCACCACTTCTAATCTAAAATGCTTCATATTTAGGTTACATTTAAGTATGATGATCTCCTACCCAAACCAGGCCAACTTGAGGTTATGATACTTCAGCTTTCTATTACTATTGAGATTCTGTTACAACAAACACATTTTTAGTTGCATTTCCCTTGTCTATTTTGCAGTTCTCTATCTTCCAGGATATTTCTATATGAAAATTCAAGATATACAAAGTTTTCTTTCCCAGCAAAATTTTTCATAGACTCTTGATAAGAGGATCTGTCTGCTCTTCAAAAACTTCACAATTTTGTTTGTAGCTCTGAATTATTTAACATTTACAGACAAAGAGCTTTATTTTTATTGTATGATTCATTACACTGAGAATCAAAATGTGTATTCTAACATACAAAACCTCCCAGGAATACTAACACTCGGTACAGCTAATTAGCAATTTGATTACGGTATGCATGATTTTAGCAAGCATTATTAAAAAATCAGTTGTTTTTTTTTCACGGGTTACTAATTTTCAGAATTCTAGAGGAAGTTCAAGCTCAGCATTAAAAATCTGGTTATACACACAAAGTTCTTAAAAGGAAAAAGGACTACTCAAAGGCTTCAGCTTTACCTGATCAGTTACCGTCAAAACAAATTAGGATTTGTGTCAATTCAGCAGAGGGAAACAAACATATATAACCAAGAAACTGTGTACAAAAATAGTACAAATACCATGAATATTGGCCAAACTAAACACAAAAAAAAGGATACAGTCAGCATGACAGGCATATTCATCTTAATGCGAAGGAATGAGGAATATTCACAGAATCACAGAATGTCAGAGGTTGGAAGGGACCTCAAGGATCATCTAGTCCAACCCCCCGCCCCGCCAGAGCAGGACCAATATTGCTCTACTGCATTTATCCAACTTGTATATTTAATCAAATACATCCTACAACTGCTTTCAAGTGTGAATAATGACCTCAGCAGACTACAGTAAAAACATTCTATCACACACGTACTAATTTGGTAGAAGAAGAAACCTTCACTTGCTTCCCTGAAAGGCCAAGGAAGCAAGTGACCCCGTTCCATGAAGAGCAAAACCAGTAAGAGTTTGTTTTCTGTGGATGCACGTCTGAAGACTCAAGTCACTCACAGGTGGATACTGTGGTTTTTAATAAAGGCTGCATTTTTCCTAGCAGTGGATGCATTAGCAACCTCTCCCGATGCAGAGCTTTTTTTCACAGAAATTAACAGAAAATTAGCATCTGAGATTCCTATCCATCTGTCAAAACTGACAGAAAATGACCCACGGGAAAAAAAGGAGGAATGAAAGACTGGCACATGATGTAATCGCTTCACGTCTTTTCACTTAGGAAACAAGAAAGTCAACTGAAAAGATTATCAGAAAGGTATTTTAACCAATACAAGGATTGCTTTTTGTCCTCCGGAATGCACAAACAAGTAAACCCCCCTCCTGCTCTGCTACAAAGTACTTATAAGAAGTAAACATAAGTCAAACAAAAGTATCTCTCAATGACAGCATTCTTCAAATTCACAAGTGAGAGTGTTCACAGATGTCAGCTTTAAGCCTTATTGGAAAAGTCACCTTATCAATACTGAAGTGATTTTGGAGAAATGTTACAATTCTCACAGAATACACATGAATAGCTACCAAAAAATTAGTGTTCTCGTCTACTGAGTCAGTCAATGAAGAAAAAATGTTAATTACAACAACCAGGAGCAAGCATTTGGAATTTGGAGACAAAAGAAAAAATAGTATTGGTAAAAAATAAATGTAAATAAAAGCTTCCCAAAGCCTCTTAAACAGTAATATCAGAATTATTTTACAATTAAAGAGGACAATGAAAAGTTGCTTTTATTTGACGCCTTCTGAAAAATTACACAGGACTTTCCTGAACTTTAATAACTATTCCTGAGTTCTTTTGTAATATCTTGTAGAGTTTCTTAAAAGAGAATCCTTTAATGGTTCTTAGCTTTCTCTGACAAACCTGACACGTTTCCATTTCAGTTTGTTAATTTCATTATGTATCACTAATTTCCCTACTTCTTTCCTGTTCTAAATGTGCATTTCAAAATGAACAGGAAACAGACAATGAACAAAACCAAAATAACTCTTTTAAATAATTCTTTGATTTTAGCTTGTCCAGCACACACTCCAATGTGCAAGTTTTTACAATTACTTTTTTTCTTAATTTAAGCATCCTGCATAAATCAATAGACCCACCTTAGTTCTCCCAAGTAAATGGTTTAACAGTCTTTAGATCAAACCCGAGATTAACATATAAATTTAAGAATCTGAAGACAAAGCCCCTGAGGTGCAAGAAACTATATAAATAATTAATACAGCTAATTCACAAGTTCTTGGAATCGTATCAGCATTACATGCTTGGAGTCTTGGAATTCCAAGCATAACGGAACGCCCCACAAATAAAAAAAAAAACAAACTGGCATGTACACCCTACTGTAACTTATCCAGATCTACTTCCCCAATCCTGTACATGACACCAGGTTTTGAGTGAAGACTGAAAATCTTACAAACCACACGTATTGGTATGTATGCTATAAAGCAGCAACTACCGAATTTTTCATGCTTCTGTAACAAAGGCATCATTATAACCGCAACTTTCATACACACACGAAACAGGGAAGTGTTCTGTTTTTCTTCACCAAGGGAAATGACAACAAAGCGAGTACAAGGGTGGCTAGTATTCATAATGAGACTCATAAATAAAGGAAATTATGTGCACAGTTACTCATAAGGCACTTTTCCTCCTTTTGTTTACCATCCTGTAAAGTTCCGTTCATTAAAAAACAGGAAGAGAGGGAAAGGCTGAAGCAGTCAGGACCATCGCTGCTGTCGCATTAGACTCACAAAGAGTAGAAAACAGTCCGAAGTAAAAAATGTCTGAATTATGTATCTCCTTGAATATATTAACTTAGTTGTACTTAATTGTACGTTCTGTACAATTCAAACACTACACTTAAATTCTTCCCCAAAAGTCCCATTTTCAAAATATATTTAGACTTTGAAAATGAACACTGCATGCTGCTCAATGCAGGACACCCATCTGAGTTCTGTGTGACAAATGGAGACAGAAATTTAAGTAATATTAAAATAATGCTCTGTGCAAGAACAGTTACAGTTAATGAAGACAACCAGTTAAAACAAACAACTAAAGCAACTGGCAACTCTCTTGTCAATTTAAATGATCCATATCTGAAAAATAAATTACCTCCATTGAGATTCGTCTGTGTATCCGGTTTCTGAGACAAACACCTGTGGGAGACTGAACTTCATCGGAGGATGTTCCAGAAGCTTGGTCACTTTCACCATCTGACCCCATTTTCAGATTTTCATGAACAATATCTTAAAAATAATCCAAAGGATTGAACACAGTTAATCAGTATTCCACCAACCATCTCTCTTGCACAAGTGGAAAACAACTGTATCATTACTGTGCATTGGGTTATATGGCAGAATCAAAGATTCATCGCGGTTATGGTCGTCTTGACACAATTTTTACAGCTCAGGAATCAAAATAAACAGGATTACTTTATAGGACTTCTACACAAACTTTCTCATTATTTTTCTTATTTGGTTCGCAGCAGATCTCTGTTTTCAAAAATCAAAGACAGGCAGTTCAATCTCACTTGGAATTCCTAGAAGCCACTTTCCCCTCACAGCTTCAGTTCCCACACTCTCTCACTACGTCTTCTCTTTTAGCTGCTCTTGGATATAAAACATTACTGAGATTATTTAACATTTTCCAGTCAGACTTCCTGATGTTAGCAATGTAAATGCAACTCTGGAAAGATTAGAAAAACCTGAGAGGTACAGATACTATTTTCAGAAACGTGGAAACTTCAGCTACAAAAAACCACCCATGTGCACATGTGGAGGAAGGGGATGTATTCCAACTGTCTAAAGGGAGTCCCACAACACACAACTGGATTCAGCAGAGGATCTGATATTTAGAAGCAATTAAGTGACAATCGTGACCTTAGGGGGGACTTCATGTAACAGACTGAGTTATGGGATGCTGCAGGGTCTTCTTGCTAACGGCAACTGGTACTTCAACTCAGTCCTGCAGATTCCTGCACAGGAATAGTTTATGTGTTATTACGTATATACATGTATGCTACTCTTAAGCACCGCAGGATCTTCCAGACTTTGGAAGGTAAACACCTTCCAAATGATGAATGAATGAAGAGAAGATCAAGGTGGTGTCACTGATAACATAAAGAGCTAAATGACTTGCAAAAGGACACATGATGGGAAATCGGTCATACCAGCAACTCACTACGAGTAATGCTCTGTCGTGACCTCTGAAATATTTAAACTCCAAATTACTAAAGAGATTAAATACTTATATGTATAAAGGAGCTGCTTCAAAAGACACTAATTTCCCTGCCCTCTCCTGATCCTTGGTATTAAGCATTATCTTGTAAAGGGTAAAAGAGAGAATCTGAGGAACAACTAAAAATCCCCGAACTCTACTTCTAAAAAACGCCAATATTAGCAAAACACACAGAGCTCAGTTCAGCCTTACCACCAATGTACCTGAAAATATTTAACATCTGCACAGCACTAAGAGCAAAAAAAAAAAAAAAAAAAAAAAAAAAAAAAAAAGAGAAAATGCAAGTATCCCTATCAGCAAGCAAGAAAGTTGGATTTTCTAGAAGAAAAAAAACCTTTAGGGCAATGTTTGGTTATCAGCAAATCTTCTACAATGCTTGTCTAGTTTGGCTCACACAGAGCCATGCAAACTTCAAAGGATCAACTTCTTCTCAGTGCAAAGAATTTCCTTTTAGAGAAAACAGAATGGATATAAAAAAATTAACTCGTAAGGTATTGGCACCACGTATTTTAACTTAACGTACTGTAATTCAACACATGAAGTGTGCATCTTGTGCATAAAGCAAATTTTCCAGCAGTAAAGCGGATCTAAATTGGATTTTGACTAAAAATTCACATTGCATGAGAATTTTCCCTGCAAGTTACGCTCAGATTTGGACTGAATGAGGGGAAAAAAAAAAAAGCTGCACTCCTTGCATCGCAAGAAACAGTCTTCTGGTTTCAAACAAAGTAAATACTCATCAGTGCTTCTAAAGGCATGGTAGTACGAGCCAAGGAAGATTTTCAGAAAGTGGTCCCTAAAGATCAGTCTCAACCTTAAGCTAAGCAGACAAAACGTGACACTTTTTTTGCCAAGTCTCTAAGAATTCTCTCTCATTCTCTCTAGTGACTTGTTACCTGTCCTTTTAAAAATCTCTATCAAACTGTAGGAAATTATTTTTAGTAATATAAAGGCTTTATTCCAAACACTATTTGCAGTAAAGCTGTTACACCAGCATTGTTGTATCTAGTAAATAGCACATCCACCCTATCAGTTCTTTACTAAAGATTCTCTTTTGAAGTACTTTTCTGAGAGGTCATTTAATGGATTTTAGCCATTACAGCTCTCAAGATTCTGTTTGTAAAATTAAGTGTAACAGCTACTGAGAATTGTTGCCCAATCTATTTATCCTCATGTTAGTACAAGCCCATTGTTTGAGCCCCAAAGTCTATTCCCTTAGAGAAGCTAGACAAGAGACAGTTACCTGTCACAAAATAAGATCGATGAAATTAAAGAAGTATTGTGTTTTAAACTATGGAGCAATTACATCATTTCTTTCTCTAAAAGATTGACACTTATTAAAGTAATCATGTGACTGATACTGTCACACTTATCTTAAAATACAATGTTCAATGCACAAAAGCGTAGGTATTGTAAAATAACTATTAAAAAAATGGCACTTTGAAATGCAACACTCAAAACTATAAAGAGCATCCTAGTCGACAAAGACAATTCTTCTACTAAGACTATCTACACAGTAATGCACAACTAAGGACTATCTCAAGAATTAGTAATACAAACCCACAGATTTGCGGCAGGTAATTTAGCTACAAGGAGATTCTGGTCTTTATAGATCAGGAATGCAAAGACAAAGTGTGTCTGTACCGCTCAAGACTAAAAATGCAGTATTTCAGACTTAACCAAGATGTCTTTTTTGAATATTGTTGTGATATGATTAATTCTGGTAAGTCTGGGTAAGCTAAGTACCCATAAACACAAGGGTTTAGGCAGCATAATGGCTGTGGCATCCAAAAATCTATCATTAAGCAGCTGTCTGAATTTCTGATTGGCTAAATGCCCAACTGCTCCTATCTATAAAGGTTTGCAGATGTTTTAATTACATTCTAAACGGAGATACTTTTAAGCTTTTAAAAAATATCTTGACTGTGTTATGATCTAATATAAATGTGTCAGTTTGGTTTATTCAATTAAAAAGGCATTAGTAGAGCCTTATGTTCATTATTTTAATAGCATAAACCCAGGAATAAGGCATTAACCAAGTCATTTTAATCATTTTATACAGGTGCATGATGATAATATTTGATTAAGCAAAGACGAGAATCATGCAAATATTCCCTTAATTTCACAAAAGCTTTTCTATAGGCAAGTTCACCTGCATCAAAACCAGTCTGCAAGGTCTTCAGAGGTTTTAATGGTGCAATAATTTATTGCTTTCACTGAATACCCAAGCCACCCTCTTACACGGATGTTTATTTTAACGTACTCTGCACATCTAATTAAATATCCCGTATGGTCACGTAATGAAAAGCTGTAGGTGACAGCAGAAAAACTATGGAAGTACACTTAAAAGCAAAAGGTTGTCCTCATGTACGCTGTGAGGAATGCGCCACAGAAGAAATTACTGCAGGGAACCTACAGCGCAGCAAATGAGACCTCCTCCAAGGGAGCTAAAATAATATCCAGTGATTAGTCAGTAGTGAGTCAAGCTGTATGATCTTTCTATCTTATTTCAAATGATTACAAGAATAACCATGGAACTTGCATATTGGATTCCTCCCAACGTGCACTTTTCCAAAGCTTACTTTTCTCTGAAGGGGCTACATTTTACGATGAGTTTCACTAACAACAAGCCCAACTGAGCAAAGCCATTGCCTTGCATTACCATCTACGGCATCTGCACGCAAACATCATTCCTTTCAATTCCAGTGTTTACGACAAAGAAACAAAACTTCTCTGTAACTGTATCAACACAATCGGCAAAAGCAGGGATCAACTCTTCTCCGGCTGCTACCAGAAGGGTCAGCTTCAGCTGATCTTGTACGCTTCCAGCACTTCTCCAACGTTCCCAGTAAGGTAAGTATGAAACAGGGATAACTAAATAGGCTCTGCATTGAGCCAGGTCAGGTCCAAAAAGGGTTCATTAGCTCTGGTTCCATCATGGACAACAGCTGTCAAATGCTTCTGGAGGTGCAAGACTTTAGAAGCTACATACATATACACGAGCTAAAAAAAAAAGTCAGCTAGACCTTCACTCACATCAGTCGTATGGCCTGTTCACAATTTGGCCTGAGAATCTTCTAAGTTATTTAAAACCACCACGATACTGAATACTAAATTAAAAACGACTACAAAATTTTAAGTGAAGTCACACATTTTAGAGATCAGTTCAGCATTTTAGTCTTTTAACTTCAGTCGTTTGGTAAAATGTTTTGTACAGAGCTGTTTTCAAGTAGAAATTCCTTTAAATATATTTTGGGATTTTATAAGCTACCGCAACAGTAGGAACTCATGTTCAGTGCTCTGAAAGGAAACAAAACTTCAAAACCTTCTCGGGCTTCTCAACCTATTTTTCTATTGATAATCTCATTGAAAAATAAGCAGTATGAAGATGCACCTGTGGCAGGTCTCATTTTAATCTGTTTTTGAGCCAAATGACCATCCTTTAGCTACCGTAATTCTGTGATATATCAAGGATATTTCTCTGATAGCTTTTTTCTACTATTGGAATAGACGAAAAAGTGGAAAGAGGATGAACGAAGAAAGCAAAGAAAACAAAAACTCTCGTGTAGTGTAGCATATTTGATTGTTTCATTCTGATTCCGTCATCCCAACGGATAAAACCTCAGCATCCCGCTGAGTAATAACCATTCTCATGTGGCAGGAACAAAAGAAGTAAAGATGTGAAGGAGGAGCAGAAATACCATTAGTAATTAGGCCTGTACTTGTGTCACCCACCCCTAGACAACATGTGCAAGTAGCTTAAATTTTCATCAAATGAGGAGAAAAAAACAACTGGTATTGTTAAGGGCATCACTACATCCAAAGCAAAAAGACGTGTTTAACAAACACACACGTACACTCTCAGTAAATCTATTCTGTACTACTTCAACGAAATTACAAACTCTCCAGGAATCTCTAGCTATTTAAATAATGTTATTGTTACATTTTCTACAGACCAACATATGAAAAATGTGAGTCCTATTTCCACATTTGATCACCTATAAAACTTGACTAGCCAAGACAAATAAAACTAATGGCATTCTTTGGCAATACTTATCTATTTTTTTTTCAGGAGAAAATAAAACTGAGGAAACCAGAAAATCATTAAAAGAAACCAAAAACAGTGTATGATTTTCTTTTTGTAAAGCTAATTTGAACTTCATATTGAAATTTTGAAGTGGAATCAGTTATTGGTGAATTCACATTGAAAAAAGCTATGGAATGTTTTAAAGGGCAAAACAGCGTATATACATCTGATCTGAGAAACAATCCATACAAGACTAAATATTTCTAACCAAGAGAGATTTAAGTATAGTATTATTTACTTTTTTGGGGGGTTTTGAAACAGTTAAGACTCCTGGCAACTTAAGAAAAGCTTGGCTGTGCAAAAAGAAAAAAAATACATGAAATATATAGGAATTGATAAAGTAGCCAGACCATGCACATTAAAACCTTTTTTCTTCTGTGATAATAACAGCTGACAGCCCATTCAAGAGGACAGAATTCTTTTTTTTCACTTTGAATGGTAGCACAAACAGTAAAAAGGCAAGGTTTTGAACATGGTAAGTGGTATTACAGCAGAGTAGGATATAAGTGGTTTGACTGCTATCTTGAAGACTTATAGCTTAATCTTAAAGGAGATCAGTTTATCGCACATTTCTAAAGGAGGGCAGAAGACTGGAAATATATAGAATACTAATTAAATTGTGACTTGCTCTCATTTCCTAATATCAATTAATTAAGCATAATTTAAGATAACATAAAAGCAGGGTAAAACATTAATGGTGACTGGAGGCAGCAACATGACAAATTACTTGAAGGAGAAGAAAAAAATTTCTGTAACTTATTTGCCTCATGGAACCACAAATGTAGCTTGGGACCACAACAAAAAGATAATTATAGTTGAACGGCCTTAATTAATCACTGAATAAAGCAATTTTTTTCTTACAATAATGAAAAGTCCGAGTAATACAACAGTTCATTTTAAATTCCACATATAAGATGATTATCCTCTGGTTTTATCATATCCAATTTACTGTAGTTCTCACCAATGCTTAACGGAGATGGACACACGCGTTTTTTTGCAAAGTGTTAAGAAAGAATATTTTGTAACTTTTTAAACTTCGCAATTTGCCAAAAATTTATGGGTCGCTTCTGTGTGTTCTTGAAACTGCTTTTTTTCCTGAAAATCTTAAGAGACATTCAGTACCTTAAAAACAAGTTTCTGTAACAACTCCAGAAAGAGATTACTGCATTCCCAGAGATTTACGAAAGCATTCGAGTAACCGTATCTCTTGGCTAAGAATCAATACAGACATTATTCTACGCATAAAAACGAATTTAAACAAACAATGTACTAAATTACCTAATCTGCTTCCATTTCTGGGCATTGCCATGAAAGAGCCGAGGCTGCCCCCTATGACGCTATGTGGTCTCCGTAACGGGGGCTTCTTGAAGGATCCTGTGTACTGGTGGAGAAACGAGTGCATGCTGTGAGACGTTGGAGGCCTGCCATTCTTCACAATGGGCTCTACGAGTCACAACGGGTCATAATATTCATTCCCACAAGCAAGCAGAAGTGCCAGGAGCATGCCAGAAGGGGAAAAAAAAAAAGAAGAAAAAAGAAAAAAAAAAAGAAAAAAAGAGTTACTAAACAGGAAAACACCACTTTGCTAAGATTCTCTTTCAGACTAACAGTTAAGCATCACACTATTGCCATTTATCTCCTAGCAAATTAATACAAATCATGGCATTAAGCATTACTCAAGATTCATTTAATGAAATTCTGTCATTAAGCTTCTGGATCACTAAATTACTTGAATATACAGTCTAAAAACGTGAATAAAACCAGAATGTAGCTTTTAATGTAAGTACAATTATTTTCTTCTGAATCAATGACTTGTCTTACTGCACAATGTTTCATCTGTACTGTAATTTAAACAGACCAGCTGTTAGATCAACTCACATGATGAGCAAACTCAATCACAAGCCTTTGGAAATATTCTCCCTCTCAAAATTCTTGAGGGGCTATAGCAGCAAGGCCTCGCTACTGGAAGTCCTTACAAGGAAACATACCTGTCTATACTCACCAGAGCTGTCAAGCCGTAATTAAAGTTACTAACTGAAAAGGACATCAGAACAATTACAGAATAGTTACGAATTCAGTGACTTTTTTTGGCTCACTTCATTGTACTTAGACTTAAAACCACAACTGTAAGACTTTAAAATAATTATTACTGATAAACACTTTCTAAACCAAAACATTCGAAATTTTAAAATCTTATACACAAACGTAATCTTATATACAAACGTGCACAGAAATGGAGTGTGTGTGTTCTCTCAGCAGCCTGACCTCGCACACACGGACAAGCACTCAACGACTGCGAGGGTACTAGCAGCTGCGTAACTCTAAAAATAAGGGGTTTTTTACCCCAACAAGAAGCAGAACAGATGTCAGTTTGTGTTGATTGTCACAACTCTGGACTTAGCAGAACCACCGATGAAGTTATTCATACAAGAAACTGAAAAGGAGATACTCTCACTAAGGAAAAGCTACCCAGAGATCACTTACCCAGCAGCTACATACAAGCCCTGTCCCCGTACCAGGAAAACGACCAGAAGATATGCCCAAAGAACACTTTAGATTCAAGTAATTTTCTTTTCCCATCATTTAATTTTATTTTCCCATTGTTTGATTCTTATTACCATTACAGATTGGTGTCTGTTTGGCATGGTTCAGAAGACAGAAAAGGCAGCCACGTGTTGAGCAACCACAGCCCAAGTGTTCCTGAATTCAGGAGGCTCCTCCTGAGGAGGTTCAGGAGCGGCTGCTCCTGGGGCGTAACGCGGCCGGGACCTGCTCAGAGCTCCTCGTAACCCTGCTGGGACAGGGAGTAGCCTCCAATGCTACTTCATCACCCCGACATAAAGTCTCACATGCAGGGATCCCCAAAATCTTGCTTTCCCTTCCAAAAATAAGAGAAGAATATAGCTAGGAGAAGTTATTTTATGGAAAGCAGAATTTCAGTGGTGGATAAAAGTGACAACAAACGTCTAAAAATCTAAGGAAAACAGGATCCTGAAGGGAAATCTCTCCCTCCCCACATGTACAAAAACCTTTTGGGTATGTTATTATGATTGATCTAAAGCAAAGGAACAGAACTACACAGACCGACCTACCCGAGGAGAGGCTAATGACTTAATAATTACAAAAGGGATTTTTGCATATAAACATGAATAATACACTAAGACCAAAAAACCACTTCAACTCATCTGCTACAGGAAATAAACAAAAGCCAAAAGAAAAAGTTTCAGGCAAAAAGCAGAATGTGAAAGGACACACCATCACTGCCTGCAGCTTCCAGTTAGCCCCCTGCATAAACACAGTTTCTAAGCGGGTGAACATGAGGAAAAATACACCGTACGTCTCTGTATATGTTCGTGAAGTAGGATCACTGTCTCCACTTTCAAAGCTCTGCCCATTTCTGCCCCAAGCGCTTGTTTCTAATACACTGCATCACCCCTCTTGATATAAGGGTGGTATCAGCCTCGCTGCTGTGTGCCTTCAACAGCAGATGGATCCCAGGGCAGCAGGCAGCAAACTCCCCATCGATCTATTGATCTTTCACTACTTCCGCATGAGAGGAAACAGGTTCATGTACAGCACAACTACTGCTTTTGCTTTTTATACATTAGAATCTGCTTTCTTACTTTCTTACTAATCTTTGATTTGTATTTGATCTAGTTTCTAGACTAAAAGCCTCACCCTGGGTACAAACACTGCTGAACAAACCAATGGTAACACTGAAAATCCAAAAACCCGATGATGAGTACAGAGTTTGTTCTGTTGAGGCAGTCATCACCAGTCAGTAACTATGATGCTTGGTGGGTTTTAGAGATAGTTTGTGTAATTTTAAAGTTACCACTTCATCCTGGGTGTGTTCCTGTGTGACCTACTGTAGGTGATCCTGCTCTGGCGGGGGGTGGGGGGCTGGACTAGATGATCTTTTCAGGTCCCTTCCAATCCCGAACATTCTGTGATTTGTATTCCTTATATAAGCAATAAATAATATACATTACGCATGTCATTCTACTTAATTTTATTTGTTTCTAAAACTATTTTTTAATGAAAAAAAGAGAGTCAAAACAGAAATAGGGTTTTTTGAGGGGGAATTGTAGAAGTAAAACTCGTCTCCCTTTGACCAAGACCGGCTAGCCCAAGAAAAGCAAAAGTCTCTCAGCTTTTTATTTTGTTTTGAAGTTCTAATAATAAACCTAGGAAGAAAGTTCTGAATTGTTTCTTTTGTTAATATGGAAACATACCACTAAAAATCTGCATCCAGGTAAACGCTGCTTTTCTCATTCTAACGAGAGACCGAAGATCATAGAATCACAGAATCACAGAATGCCAGGGATTGGAAGGGACCTCGAAAGATCATCAAGTCCAATCCCCCTGCCAGAGCAGGAATGCCTAGACTATGCCACATAGGAACGTGTCCAGGCAGGTCTTGAATGTCTCCAGAGAAGGAGACTCCACAACCTCTCTGGGCAGCCTGTTCCAGGGCTCCGTCATCCTCACCGAGAAGAAGTTTCTTCTCTAGTTTAAGCGGAACCTCTTATGTTCCAGTTTCAGCCCATTACCCCTTGTCCTATCAGTGGTTGTCACCGAGAAGAGCCTGGCTCCATCCTCCTGACACTCCCCCTTGATATATTTATAAACATTAATGAGGTCACCCCTCAGCCTCCTCTTCTCCAAACTAAAGAGCCCCAGCTCCCTCAGCCTTTTCTCATAAGGGAGATGCTCCACTCCCTTAATCATCCTAGTTGCCCTGTGCTGGACTCTCTCCAGCACTTCCCTGTCTTTGTTGAACTGAGGGGCCCAGAACTGGACACAATATTCCAGATGGGGTCTCACCAGGGCAGAGTAGAGGGGAAGGAGAACCTCTCTCGACCTACTAATCACCCCCCTTCTAATACACCCCAGGATGCCATTGGCCTTCCTGGCCACAAGGGCACAGTGCTGGCTCATGGTCATCCTGCTGTCCACCAAGACTCCCAGGTCCCTTTCCCCTGCACTGCTCTCTAATAAGTCATTCCCCAACTTATATTGGAACCTGGGGTTGTTCCTACCCAGATGCAAGACCCTACATTTACCCTTGTTATATTTCATTAAATTTTTCCCCGCCCAACGCTCCAGCCTGTCCAGGTCTCGCTGGATGGCAGCACAGCCTTCTGGTGTGTCAGCCACTCCTCCCAGCTTCGTGTCATCAGCAAACTTGCTGATAGTACTCTCTAGTCCCTCATCCAAGTCATCGATGAATATATTGAATAATACTGGTCCCAGTACCGACCCTTGAGGGACTCCACTGGATACAGGCCTCCAATCAGACTCCGCCCCATTGACCACAACTCTTTGGCTTCTTCCCCTTAGCCAGTTCACAGTCCACCTCACTACCCGAGAGTCTAGACCACACTTCTGCAGTTTAGTAGCAAGGATGCTGTGGGAGACTGTGTCAAATGCTTTACTGAAGTCAAGGTAGACCACATCCACTGCTCTGCCATCATCTATCCACCTTGTTATATCCTCGTAAAAGGCTATGAGGTTAGTCAAGCACGACTTCCCTTTGGTGAAGCCATGTTGACTGTCTCTAATGACCCTCTTATCCTTGATATGCCTTGAGATGGCACCAAGGATAAGTCGTTCCATCACTTTCCCAGGGATGGAGGTGAGGCTGACTGGTCTATAGTTTCCCAGGTCCTCCTTCTTGCCCTTTTTGAAGACTGGAGTGACATTTGCTTCCCTCCAGTCCTCAGGCACCTCTCCCGTCTCCCAAGACTTGGCAAAGATGATGGAGAGTGGTCTAGCAATGACATCAGCCAGCTCCCTCAGCACCCGTGGATGCATCCCGTCTGGACCCATGGATTTATGCATGTCCAGATTGCTTAATTGGTCCCTAACCCAGTCCTCATCGACTAAAGCAAACTCCTCCACTGCCCTGACTTCCTCTGGGGCCTCAGGGGAACGGGGCTCCTCAGGACAGCCTCCAGCAGAGTAGACAGAGGCAAAGAAGGCATTCAGTAACTCTGCCTTCTCTGTATCTTCTGTCACCAAGACACCCACCTCATTCATCAGTGGGCCTACATTGCCTCTGGTGTTAAGTTTTATCTGCCACGTATTTCAAAAAGCTCTTCCTGTTGTCCTTGACCCCTCTCGCCAGGTTCAATTCTAGGGAGGCCTTTGCTTTCCTAGTTGCCTCCCTACATCCTCGGACAACAGCCTTATATTCTTCCCAAGTGGCCAGCCCTGCCTTCCAAGATCTGTAAATTCTCCTCTTGCCCTTGAGCTTACCCAGCAGATCCCTGTTTAGCCACGCAGGTCTCCTGGCTCCCTTCCTTGATTTCCTACGTGTCGGGATGCTCTGATCTTGAGCACAGTAGAAGCAGTCCCTGAACGCTAACCAACTATCTTGGGCCCCTTTACCTTTGATGCCAGGATACGTCTTGGCGAAGGCCTGAGAAGCACCAAAGGACTTGCAGGGAAGGGGCAGGGCCACACGGCTGGAAGCAAAGCCCCGCCCGTGAGGGTGACGGCGCGTGCTCGGCCACCCCGGCCAACCACACCCACCTCTGCACCTTCCCAGGAGCTGAGGATCCCAGCACCATCAACCACAACAGAGAGTAGCACACCCACACGGGGACTACAGCCACATTCACAGAGCACAGAGATGGTTTCCCTTCTTCGTTATGGTTTTGGTCCACTCACGCCAAAATTAATCTATCTCCAGAACTGGGGAGCGCGTAAAAAAGACCAGAGCTTACGAATGCACTGAATGACTACGTAGAGATTGAGTTTTATGTTCCTTACTAACATGTCAGTGTGTCGAACACAGATAATTGTTTAAAAAATTTGCTTTCCCCATGCCACTGGTAGATTTACACATATTTTACAGTTTAAAACAAGATTCCTAAACTACCCCAGCATATGAAAAGTTCACGTCAGCCATAAGGATAAACACAGATCACAACAAGCCGCAAATTTGTATCAAAATGAAAGACAAATGGTGGACATCAAATCCAATTACACAGAAATAACTTTTACCATCATAGGCAACTATTACCTTCCCTGCATTGTCGTAAGTACTGTGCTAAATTATGGAGCCCATTACAAAATTTAGCAACAATAATTTAGGTCATGTAGTAGGACGGGCATAACTACCAACAGACAATGGAATGAAAGTTACAAAAACTCTCAGATTACTAGTACACTTCTGACTAAGAAAAGTATTAATAGTACTTGCTTGCAAATGCTTTTTAAAATCCTAGTACACACTAATTTACAAAAAGGAGGGATCATAAGTCATTTTATGAAGGTATAACATATAGGTTTATGGTCTAGAAAAGTATTTTTGTTATATACGCATAAATTTGCATTGTTGTATGCTAGAAACTTGAAGAAACATTCACATGGATTTTGCGTTGTGTGCTGCCTCCTCCCTGCGAACATGACAGTAACAGCCAAATGCTGGAACAAATACTGAAAATGATCGAGCAAACCCTTGCTGGAAATGAATTTACAAGACGGTTTATTATGAATTTTGTGCATTTATGAGGTAAAAGATTTAAAGAAAGTGCTTTTCAAAAAAGTATTTTACTCCTTCTATTTGAAGATCCCTAGGTACTTCTAAAGTTACAATTTTATTTAATTCGCTTAAAGAACTAATTTTTTTTGAGGATTATTAGTGTGTTGAATCACTACATTTAAAGGATACCCTTAAAGTTTTAACGTGTGAATGTAATGCAACTGCTTGGTCTTGAATAATACGTGTCAAAACTGTGAAAGTTAAATGCACTTACTAAATACATCTATAAACTGCTTCTTGTAATTTTATCTCTGTGATTATGGGTTTGGTTTGCCTTTAAAAAAAATGTTTCCCTGTATAAAACTCACAAACATTCCTTACGTTAGCGTCACTGTATTTGGTAAATATAACTCAGTAACCACTCAAAGGCGTAGCTGACACGATGGAGTTGTTTCTGGTAGCACAACAGCTATCTTCGTGGTGTTACTGGTTTAATATTCCGTCAGAGCCAAAAGGAATGACAGCAATTAAGAGGGGAGTAGAAAACCACCACAAAAATCACTCTGCCACTATGTAAGTGTATGGCTCTAGCGCAGTTTTGAGTATTGTCCATCATCCTCCTCTCTCCAACAGGTTAAAGCAGTACGAGTACACTGCAGCCCACAGACTTGTAGCGGGGCTGAGGAGGCAACCAAGAATCAGCTGCATCCACCACCTCTGCCAGCACAGGACGTCACTGAAAAAGCCACCCGTGGCAGGTCACGTACGGGACACGGAAGCAGTTCCTCACACCGCGTGGCCTGGGTGAACTCCTCGCCACAGGATGTCACGATTGTCGGAAGCTTCCGAGACCCAAGGGGAGACTGAACAAGAAACCTGCTCAGGGTTACCGACTGCACAGAGACTTGCCGAGGTCGGGAAGTCTCTGACCTAGAAATCAGTGCGGTACTCTGGGGAAGTGGTGTCATATTTTGGGCTCTAGTCTTGATTTGCCTTCAAGTGTCATCCTCAGAGACTGGAGGACAAACAGGCAGAACTCCAGCCTTCCTTACCAGCGCAAGACTTCTGCAGCACCTGGGCTGTTCGCTGGTGGTGGTTCAGTGTTGGCACAACCCTTCCAGTGAGGGCCTTACAAATTACTTATCTGTAGCTGGTTTTCCTCACCCTGCTCTATAATCTGTAACTCCAAGCTGGTAAAACTTATAAATATGGAAAGAAAGACCTCTCAGTCATTCTTTTTTTAATTATATTTGGTCAGTATTTACTATAGTCTCTTATTTTTGGCTACAAAATCACTTTGCTGTTGACTCATCTTTCAAAAAACAGTCGTTTAAATTCTCACAGCTCTTATGCAACCTACTAAGCTATCATGCAAATCAGTCTTTAAATGTGAAAAAAGTTAACTCAAACATTCTGAATAAGAATACTCAGAAATTTTATACTGATATACAGGATGAACACATGGTTTTCTTCTCAATGCTCCTGAACACTTATGAATGTGTCCTGATTTTTTCTTTATTTTATAAAACATACACATCTATATACAGACACACACTTTTTTTTTTTTTTTTTAATGCCACATCCATGTTATCTTGCTTAAGTGTGCATCTTCAGCAAGGCTTAAAATTGGGCAATGCACGGTGACTGTGCACTGTTTTATTACTTGATTTTCAAGTTTGGTGAGCGCTGAGTGGCCGGTTTATTTAATTTGGATCATTTTCTTGTATTTCTCCCATCCCATCATTCCAACTTCCGTTATTATTGGCATAATGCAGAATAAGTGCAATCACATCATTCAAAGAAAATACTGTTTAAAATAAAACTGGTCTGGCCTACTAATATCATTAAGACTTGCTAGACCATGTTGCTGATCTCTTTTAGAATACACACATATATTTTAAGAAAATACAGTACCCAGTAAGGTACCACTGTTTTGCTAAGTTTGAAATAGTGCCAACACCAATGCTAACAAATATAGAAGGGAAAATAACTCAAAAGAGCCACTGAAATCTTTGAATTGTGAAGTGACAGGTATTTTATGCTTAAACACAAGGAATGCTGTCAGAGAAGGCAAGAATGCAACGAGGAAAGTCAAGGCGCACCTGGAATTACTTCCGACAAGGGGTATCAAAAACAAAGGTTTTTTTTCAGTACATCAGTAGAAAAAGGAAGATTAGGGAAAATGTGGGTCCACTGATGAATGAGGAGGTCGCCCTAGTGGCAGAAGACACAGAGAAGGTGGAGTTATTGAATGCCCTCACTGCTTTGGTTTTCACTGCTAAAGCTGGCCCTCATGAAGCCCGGATCCTGAAGGTAAGAGAAAATGTCTGGAAGGAAGAAGACTTTCTCTTGGTAGAGGACCACACTAAAGACCACACAGCCAAAGTGGACACCCATAAATTTACAGGCCCTGGTGGGATGCACCCGTAAGTGCTGAGAGAGCTGGCAGATATTATTGCTAAGCTGCTCTCCATGATCTTTGAAAGGTCACGGAGAACAGGGGAGGTGCCTGAGGACTGGAGGAAGGCCAGTGTCACTCCAGTCTTCAAAAATGATAACCCAGGCTGGTTAGTCTTATCTCTGTGCCTGGAAAAGTGATGGAACAACTTGTTCCGGATGTCATCTCTAAACACATGGAAGAAAAGTAGGTTATTGGAAGTGGTCAGCGTGGATTCACCAAAGGAAATTCATGTTTGACCAATCTCGTAGCCTTCTAAAACATCATGTCTGGCTGGTTCGATGAGGGGACAGCAGTAGATGTAACCTACTTTGACTTCAGCAAGGCTTTTGACACTGTCTCCCATAACATCCTCATTAGGAAACTCAGGAAGTGTGGGCTAGATGAGTGGACAGTGAGGCGGCCTGAGAGCTGGCCGAGCGAGAGTGTTCAGAGGGTCGTGATAAACAGTGCAGGGTCGACTTGGAGGCATGTAACCAGTGCTGTTCCCCAGGGGTCAGTACTGGGTCTGGTCTTGTTCAGCTTATTCATCAACGACCTGGATGAGGGGACAGAGTGCAGTTCACTGCTAATACAAAACTGGAGGGGGGGCTGACACACCACAGGGCTGTGCTGCCATCCAGCGTGACCTGGACAGGCTACAAAGTTGGGCAGAGAGGAACCTAATGAGGTTCAATAAGGGCAAATGTAAGGTCCTGCACCTGGGAAAGAACAACGCCATGTATCAGTACAGGTCAGGGGCAGACCTGCTAGAAAGCAGCCCTGAGGAAAAGGATCTTGGAGTCCTGGTAGACAGTAAGTTAACCATCAGCCACCAATGTGCCCTTGTCGTGAAAGCCAAGGGTATCCTAGGGTGTATCAAGAAGAGTGTGGCCAGTAGGTCAAGGGAAGTCATCCTCCCCCTCTGTTCTGCCCTGGTGAGGTTACATCTGGAATACTGTGTCCAGGTTTGGGCTCCTCAGTTCCAAAGAGACGGGGAACTACTGGAGAGAGTCCAGCAAAGGGTAATGAAGATGACTGGGGGCCTCAAGCATCTCTCTTAAGAGGAAAGGTTGAGAGAGCTGGGACTGTTCAGCCTGAAGACGAGAAGGCTGAGAGGAGACCTTATAAACATTTAAAAATATCTAAAGGGTGGGTGCAGGGAGAATGGAGCTGGACTCTTTTCAGTAGTGCCCAGTGACAAGAAAAGGGGCAACGGGCACAAATTGGAACATGGGAAGTTCCATCTAAACATGAGGCAAAACTTCTTTACTGTGAGGGTGACAGAGCACTAGCACAGGCTGCCCAGGAAGGTTGTGGAGTCTCCCTCTTTGGAGACTTTCAAAACCCCCTGGATGCTTTCCTGCTTTAGTGAGGGCAGGGGGAGTTCGACTAGATGATCTGTGGAGGTCCCTTCCAACTTTGACCATTCTGTGATTCTGTGACAAATGGAACTGAATTTTATTTTATAGTTAGGAGAACTGTCAGAGTCAAGCAGAACAATAGTGTATATAACCAAGAAGCTTGTCTGAGGAATTAGTTAAAACCAACTATTTTATGAAGTTATAAAGATGTCTCCTCTTTTTCCTTTAACTGCAACTTAGATCAGCCATGAACCCTGACTTGAAATTACTCTCAAGTTAAGCAATTTTTTAATAAATCTCCAATGTTTATTTTCTTTGTCCAGCTATCTTGAAGAGCCACACCACTACTTTCTTTCCTGTGCTGGATTTACCTAACTGGATTTACTTAATCTGAGCTCTGGAGAGCCTGCAGAATTGCTGAGCGTTTCTGTGCAAGGCCTCAGCAACTGACGTACGGTCACATGTCAGGTCAGCTGGTGGATTAAAGAAAGTGTTTTCTTTAGGAATGTAAACGCATTTTCAAACACATTTTATGAATATATATAATGCCACATATTCAACTACCTCTTTTTCTTTTCTTATGTCCCATGAGCATCTCTACTATGTGATAAAAAGCCCAAGCTGGCTTTCAGATTTCACTGCCTACATTTCGGAATGATGCTTGCTTCAGCTATCTTTAATAAGGAAGGAAAATCACCTGTCAAACATGGTGATGTTTTCCCTTAAATCAAGCGTTTCTGACAGAGCTGCGTAAGTCTGCAGGAAAATGTGTTATTTAGTAACCACTATCCATTCTTGATATGGAAACCACACAAATACATAAATAATTAATTTCATACAAATAGAGTACACAAGAGAAGTTTTCTCTAATCAGAGTAAGACAGGTATCAGAGACATCGCATTTATGATCTCTGATTTGGGTATATAATGGGGATTGAACCCAGGCATTCTCCACGTGCTACGTAAGGAGGAAGTCTTGTGTGACAGCAAGCCTGACACAACTCACTGCTGCTACAAAAAAAGGTGGCTCAAGGTCCTTCGCCAACAAAAAAGGAGTGCAACTTTGATAGACGTTTCTGAACTAGATCATTACGGGGCACCCAGATACAGGTGCTGACAAAAGGGTGGAGGCAGAACCCCATTCACTTCTTGCAGCTGCAGCTTGACTTTGGATCGTCTCAACCGTAACAAAACCTCATTAAACACCCCAAGAATCAGCTACGGGTTTTTGTAAGACAGGACTCTTTTCCACCCACCTTAACCTCAACCCCTGCTCCAGAAAACGTCCAAGGTTATTTGGTTTGTGGTTTGGTTTTCTGTTGTTTGTGGGGTTTTTGTTGTTCTGGGGGTTTTGTGGGGTTTTTTTGTCTGTTTGTTTCCTTCGTTTTCTCTTTTCCATTTTGATAGGGAATGGAGGAATGTCAAAATTCTACGTATGTGAAACTATTCATTCTCTAAACAGCCTTGCGTTCATGAAGATGGCAACGCACCATGATAACCTTTTAAAATTATTTATACGAGCTGTCTCAAACGCTACTGTCATATAGTTTAATCATATTTTGGCATCATGTACTACACATTCATTTAACTAACGTGATTGTATGCTCTACTAACAATTACTCAATTTTTACACGTCTATTGGCAATAAAGATTGGGTTTTTTTTGGACTTGCTACGCAAAATATTTTGAACAAACCGCCCTCCTGAAGAAGCTGTTGTCAAGAAGCCCTTTATTTCTTCAGAAATCGTAGCATATGAGCAGGTGGACTTCTGACATTTTACATTTTATGCTGCACTGTACAATATTTAATTGCCATCCTTTAAGGCTGTCAGACCCACTCAGTAAAATCAGTTGACTGCAGGTGATGGCTCCCATAGAAGTAATATTTAAATAATCCAGAGCAGTTATACGTTTGCTATATCTGTAGTCTAGGGGAGCTGCATGAGGAACACTGCATAAAATACTGCATATTTATACATTATTTTATGGGGTTGTTTCCTTGGACACCGTTACGTGATACCTAAGAAAACATTCACTCTAAAAATAGAGAAGCCACTCAATACCACTTAAACCTGTATTTATTCATTACATTATAAGATGAAATCTTCAAACTATTGACTATTAAACATAAAAAACTTAGCAGAACCTCAAGGAATTCCTCCCATTGCTGAAAATTAATCCATTTGAGTACAGCAGTCACATCCAGACCAAACGTTCTTCACTTGAAAGACACAGGGCAAAAAATATTGACAGCACATTTGAGGAAATAGGCCAACAGAAACCTGAAGAAACAGAGTCTTCAAGTTCCTCCCAGAAATTAGGTACTTCAACAATTAAAATGGCATTGTAATGTTCTGTAAACTGGTTTTTGTGTTTGGGGTTTGTTTTTTTTTAAATTTAAGACCGAAAGTACAGGTTTTTTTCCAAGGAGTCTGTTTAACAAACTACAAAATCAGGAGACAATGCCCAAGGCAAAAAAATGAGATCAAGACATCTGAAAAACACTACAGAAAGCCTTTCAAAGTTGACTTCACATACAATGAGGCTTTGTCTTCAGTCTATTTACCAAGACTAAGAAAATCACAATCAAGTGACATATATTCCAAGCCAAAAACCTGCCTTTGAGATTTATGTATGTCAGACCGTAGAAAAGATAATTCTCAAGACAGTACCTCTGGTCATTAGGATATGTATTGGAACATAAGCACATCAGTTCCCTGCCACAACTTATATATGCACAACACACCAGCAGTTACTAATCTTCCTTTTAAAAAGCATAATGTCAGAAGCATCACACTACACCAAATTCTTCAAAACACTGTTTCAGGTACAGCCTAAGTCGGTGCGGGTCAGCCCTGGAACCAAGACACAAGCATCCCTGGCCTCCATCCTTCTGCCTCCACACAACCGCCCTGCAGCTCCCAACACAAACATCTGCGAGGCCGCGCTGCCAACCAAATCAGGAAACGGGGGATCTGGCTCCTTTTTGCCTTACTTTCCGAAATAACTGTCCTGGCTAGTTATGCGTATTTTACTTTTCTGTACTTAAGTCCATCTGAACGCCATTCAGGAACAAATCTCCACATATCCGCTGGTGAGCCTATGTGAGCAGAAATCTGGTGTATTCAGAGAGTCCACTTCTGCATCTCAGCACTGGGTTCTCCGGCCAAACCTGTGTTCTGCTTAAAAACAACCCCACTCTTATGAGTGGACAACTTCCCCCCTCAAGACTACAGGTCTCTGCAGCATGCTTTCAGGCACCGAATTCTCATGCTTATTTCACTTTATAAGCACCCTCCACACATGAATAGAGCCTCCAGGTTTTGTGGGAAGAAGCAAATTAAAACAGAAGGGAAGAACGAGCACTACGTTGTGCAGCCTACGTGGGATGGCGAAACCACACTGACCGTTAATAACAAAAACTGATGTAAGCCACAGCACAGAAGGGTACATACAGACTACAATAAAAACATTGTCAGTACAGTGTAAGGGACAGTACAAGGTTCAATATTTAGCTCTGATGACTGTCAGTTATTTGCAGTCATCTGTAGCTCTAGAATGAGCTCTAGCACTTCTGGGGATTTCTCCCCTCTCCCAAATATTTTTATACTGATGCTTTCATCCAGTATCAACGGAGAAGTTTTAACGATTTATTACCAGTAAGTATTTCTGTGCTCATATTTTCAATTCAAGAACATTGTCTTGAAAATATGCTGCAACACACTGCTTTCCTTTCCATACTCAAGGAACCACACAGAGCAGGCGGAATGGGAGTTTCTCAGACGTACTGAAGATGATATGAAACAACTACAACTACAAAGACATTTGGACGTTCCGAGACAGTATTGTCATGTGTCAATTCTTATAAACATTCATTCCTCTTATCAGAGTATTAACTAGTCATTAAGGCCTTAAACCTAAAAAACACTTACGCACTTTACTGTAGCTGATCCTTCCATTATTACTCACACCTGTAAAATTACAAAAAAATTATGCAAGTGCTTATGAAATTGGATCCTATGGTCACATTACTGAGCTAAAGTAGACCAAATGGAGATAAATATTATACTAGAAATTCATGAAGCCATTTCTATTAGAATCTCACTTGTCTTGGTTGAGTATATATGTGTGTATATATCTATATATAACAATAAAAACTGGCAATATGGAATAGTTTTCCAAGTTACTTATATATTTATGCAAGAGCTGCGGACATGTTTTTGAACAGATCTTGAAATTATCCTTAAAAGCATGCTTGGAGTTTGTGATAATACACTTTATACTATTAGAGAATACAGCCACATTTTTTGCTTTTATTAGCATATTTGTATGTATTTAATGGATTTGCATACATTTTACAGTTAATTGGGCTTTAAATATGCATGATTTGGATGTTACTTCTAGCCAAATTTCATTAGTATGTCATCGGCAAGGAAAAATTTCAGGAGCAAATTTAGTTGTCAACTGCTACAAATTATCATTCAGTACTTCTAATATTAATCTGAATACATACATTAAATGAGAACCTAAAATTAAAAAAAGCAAGCTGGCATATTGTTAGTGTGCTTGAATCAAGACAGAATGAAAAAAAAAAAAAAACACACCATGAATCCAACTAATTGGTTTTATATGTTGAAACATATAAACATATGTCGAAACATATAAACATTCTGCACTTAGACAAAAGAATAGCCCAACGTATACTTGATACAGTCCACAGTTCATAAGGCTTCAGATGTATATTAGGTATTTCACTGGTCCCTTTGTTTTTATGGTATATGTATCCGGTTTTGCAATACTTCCTCACCCAGAAGCGAATTTTGATGAGCATAATTTGTAAGGTAGATTTAATTATATATGTTTCTTGTCACTAAATAATTTGATGATGTTCCAAAAAAACCACAAAAATCAATCAACCCAAACCAACAAAAAAACAAAACAAAACCAAAAAACCCCCAACCCAAGCCAAAACTGCTAGTTATTCTACATTCAGTGCAATAGCTCCGTGCTACTGCATTGAACAATATGGGTTGATCCCTGCTAATCCCGTTTTGCTGCTGATGGACGAGCGCTGCATACTGAGATTGCACTGACATCACGCGATGAAGGAGGCTGTGTATGAAATGAGATTGCATACAAAAGGTTAGCTGATTCAGTGGTATCAATGCACTGCGAAGAAATCAAAAGTTATCTATTTTTATGTCCGTGAACTACAAACGGGACAATTTGTTCTGCTTTAAGAGTACTGTTCTTTAAAAAGACATCTTCAGTCAACCCACTCAAAGCTGGAGCTAATGACAAGGTGGGACTCTGGATGGGAGTTACTTGAAATCGGAGGCAATTGTTCTGGGAGAGAGAACATTTGGCAGGTGGTTGAACAAGACGGGTCCATAGAATCATGGAATGGCCTGGGTTGGAAAGGACCTTAGAGACCATCTAATCAACCTCCCTTCCATGGGCAGGGACGCCTCTCAACTAGACCAGGTTACTCAAGGCCTCATCCAACCTGGCCTGGAACACCTCCAGGAAGGGGGCACCCACAACTTCTCTGGACAATTTATTCCAGTCTTGCAAAAGGGTGACCATGAGGAAAGGTCCCTGGTACTACGTGCGTGGGATCTACAG
Source organism: Trogon surrucura (assembly GCA_020746105.1). Taxonomy (NCBI): domain Eukaryota; kingdom Metazoa; phylum Chordata; class Aves; order Trogoniformes; family Trogonidae; genus Trogon; species Trogon surrucura. The sequence goes on along the minus strand of CM036617.1, from coordinate 170,354,755 downwards.
CTGGAATCGCAGTGCTGAACTGGGATTTTACAATAAAGATTTTACAGGGCACATACATGAAAATCAGAGATGAGCATGGATCCTACGTCAGCACAGATGTGGTTTTCAGTGGACGTAGCCACTACAAAAAGACCTTTACAGTCTAGTAACACAGCTGTCTTCCAGGAAGGAAAAAAGCTAGCCTGTACAGAATCGTATCCTTTAGTGAACACAGCCACCAGAACAGAATGACCGGAGATAAGACAAGGGATTTGGTAGGAAGAAAAAAATGAAACACAACAAAATAGGGACAACTATACTGCTGTAGTAAGCCCTACTGATGTAAAATCCCCCATTGCTCATGGTCTACCCTTGCCTTCCGGCCTGAGAACAGTTGCAGCGCCCTTCAACTCTCATTTCTCAAGTTCGTGATGTAATAACGGTTAAAAATAAACCACACATGAAAAACCACTTTCTGAAGACTGTCGGTATCCCTAACTTTGAATCTCTGTAGATCAAGACATTGACTTGCCTTTGATTTACTGGACTGTGCTTTTTGTGTTTCTTTAAGAACAGACCCAAAGCTGGCAAACTGGGCACACTTGTATTTGTTCCACAGGGTAAAGGAGTTATTTATTCTTCTTTAAATTAAAACAAATGAGATGATTACTCCTGCCTTTTGAGATCAGCACCAACACAGCAAAAGATGCACTTTCAAGATTTTAATGCAGCTGTCACTTTGTAAGCTATTCTTCATGAGACTGCCTCCTCTCGTGTGTCCCAGCTGCATATTAACAGCCCATACAGGTTTTTTAGTATTCTAATTTTGTAAGATGGTAAGGCAAATCTTTCTCATTTAAGCACATTTAAGCAATTTTTTAAAATAATGTCCACTGAAATTGCAGGTTTTTTGCTTTTTTTCCGGTCTATGCTCTCTACCACTCTTGTCTTTCACCAAAAGAGAGAACTCTTTTCCTGAATGTTTTTTTTCCAGCAATTGTTGCCCAAACCTACAGTCTGTCTGAAACCACTCCTTCCAAAATATCTTGATGTGTGGGAAAGTTATAGCTTCCTTCAGAAAAGCACAACTAGTGATATAGCAAGCATTTTCCAACCCTACTTTATAAGAAAAGTAGAGTAGGAAAAGAAAAACATACGTAAAAAACCCACAAACTAGTGTCCTGTTCATCTCTGCAAGATCAAAGATAGAACAGATACTAGTGTCTGTGTTCTAGAAGTGTCAAAAAAAAGTTAAAAATTAAAAACTTTTTACTTTTTAAAAAATTAAGCTTTTTAATGACATAAAATGATGAGTTTAAGGTTATGCACAGCTACAGTACAGTCTATATTTATTATTCTTCCTCCTTCAAGAGATCAACACCACCTCAGTGTATCCAAAGATACTCCACTAAGGCATTAACAACATTTGCAGTTGTAAGCAGAGTGTATATTGTATCACACAACATTAGCATAGAAGCTTCCTTTTGGCCAATGAAATTATGAGGAGAGCAAAATAAAAGGAGCACTAAATGCTAAATAATGAATTAGTAATGAGAAGTAGTTTCTTGAATTGTATTTTTATCACTTCAAATACCTACAGAGAAGGTAAGTTTGTCAAAGGTTGCTGACAGTTATGCAGAAGTCATCTAAGGATTGCTGTCGGAGATAATTCTCAGATAAATATTGCAAACTGCAAACAGATTCATACATGGTTTAAGATCGCATAAGCTCATGCTTCTGTAAACAAGTTATTGTGTCCCCTGTCCCTTAAGCTGGCACCCAGAACATGGTCCAGCTTGAAGTAAAATCTTCTTGGATCCTGTTTTCATCCGAATCAATTTGGCAACACAGTTCGCTGCATTCACTGATGCTGGTGATCATTTGCCACACTCATTTCCGAATACAAAAGTAATATTCTTAGCACTTTTTTGCATGATTAAATCAATCTGTCAGAAGTATATGCAGGTCTGAACAAAATCTACATAAGTAACAAAGGCTAATACAAGTAAAACCACATGGGACAACTGTGGTCAGTGTCTCAGAAAGTGCTTAGTAGACATCAGTGCAAAAATACCACCATTACTGTTTCAGAGTAGACCTGCTGTATAGACACACAAAGATCTGTAATAAGCACCACTTTCCAAACTATTGGGCGTGGCCCATGATGAAAACAGGGCAATAGCAATGAATATACCAGGGATTAAGGTAAAAATGAAAACTATGCCCAAGGTAAATTCAGCTTTCAAAAGCTTTGGATGTAACAGATAGTGGATGGGGTTTTAAAAGTCTGCAGGGCAAATTCCACCGCCTCTACTTCCGCTCAAATTTCACAGCCCTGTCAGTTTTCAGTGGGAAAATACTGAATCATTTATTGGTGTGAAGCGGGTGAAAAAAATAAAATTCAGATCACTTGAGAAAATCTTGGATGTCAGCACAGAACAAGAGATGGCACTAATCAACATAAAAGATGAAATATGACTTAGATGCTGCAGCCCAAGAAACAGAACAAAGCAACAAAATCTCTTCCAGTCATTATCGCTGCAGATTGCATTCAAAAGCGACATCATCATTGCTGTGGACTTTACAGCAGCCCGTATGTTTATGGGATCAGCCAAAGTCTTGAGCAAGAATACAAAGGCAAGCTGGTTATCCTGAATGTTTCTCGCCACCTTCATATTGCTGAAGAGAAGTACAATTCAGAGGCATGAAGAGGTGACGGAATTCTCAGACTAGTGCACTGCATCACCAATGCTTTATGTATAACACTTACGCAATTACTATCAATCGTATTACCGAATAATGTTTTTGAGAAAAAAGTTGAATTCGAAGCCATATGAAGTTGATGTGAGACCCACTAAATCCATACAGTAATGGGTTTGTCTACTGAAAGAGCATCTACAATCCTTACCACACACCACATTAAGATACCGAATTAGGTAGCTTTTGGTAAATGTCAAAGCAAACCAATATGTAACAACATATCAATCTGTTAAAAGAACTAGAGTAGGCAAATGTAAGATAAATCAAAAGAAAAGGTTAGTGAGGAAGTCCATGCAATCATGAAAAATGAAATAAAATCCAACCACGCATACTCAGGCAGGACCTGACAAAACTCTTGCATTTTTTGGAAAGTGAAAGATAGGCGTACCGTTATCTTTGCTGCTGTTTTCTTCAATTGTCATTTGTTCTGCTAGCTCAGACAGAGACTCATCGATGGTCTGGCTTCCACGCAAGGTTAAGGAAAGTCTTCTCTTGAACTTTTTCATTCTATCGATATCAAGTCTGGCTTAAGGAAGCCTGAAGGAAAAAAAAAAAGATTAAAAAGGAAGAAGTGACAAAAAATTAATTCATCAGAAAATAAAATTTAATTGCTTCATATAAAAATGCAGGAAGGCTTACAGAAAATTTAGTCAATTAGCAAGTTATCCTTAATGATATCCTTAAAGCAAAATTACTCCACTGACCTTAAAAAAAAAAAAGTCTTTACAGCTAGCTGTCCATATAGTTTTGCATTTTTTTATTTTTTTTTGGTTAGGGAAAATGAGAATCATTGCTACTTAAAAACAAAAGAGATAATTTGATCACCAACTTTACAATCCAACAATAAAACAAACAGTGATCTGAAAACCTGATGAGTGTGCATTCTTGTCGCCTCCTCTGCTGCCTCTTTGACCAAATCCACTGAGGAGGAGGAGGCTGGAACCTTCTCTTTCTTTCAGCCCATTTGTTTACGGATGAGAAGTTGCTGAACTTCTCTGTATTTTGCCCTTTTCACAAAAGGAGGAAGGGCACAACGCTAAAAGCCTTAAACACAAAAGCAATTCTCAAACCCAATTCCGCCGAGGGAAATAGACAGCCAGGGCCTGATAACAAGGGCTAGAATGAACCTTTCTCTACAGTCAGGCAGTAAGACTAAACTGGGAACAAAGCAGGAGGCACTTTCGCCATGGAAAGCAGTGAGCAAGCAAGCAGCAGTAACAAAGGTCTGGGCGGATAAACATGTTGCTACAAGTCTAAGTTGGCAAGTGAATTTTGCAGTGTGTCATATATTTGCCCTTACACGACAAGAAGCACGATTCTTGTCCTTCGTTGCTTCATAGGGACAATGCACCATAGCTGTTATTTCACAAGAACTTGTTCATCTGCTCACAGCCTCCAAGAATCACACAGGCAGTGTCTAACACAAGCACAGCACACTTGGTAAGTCTGAGCTGCTCATGTATTTTTTTCCCTGTGTCAGCCTCTTTGCACTCTCAAGCCCGTAACAGAGAAACAGAAGAAGCAGTATGCTAAAGATCTAAATTTAATAACAAATTGTGAACATGTTTATGCTTATATTGACATTGTCCCTTTAAGTATACACATTTCAGCTGTATAGCTTACTCTTTGTTTAGATGCTACATAATAAGGAGAAAAAAAGTCAGTGGCACAAGTTGGAAGTGATTGTGGGTGGCAGAAGAACGCCTACAGAGACTAAACCACCACAAGACTAGACTGCACAGGACAGTAAGTAACCCCATAGGGATGGATAAATGAAGACCTTCGGGATTTGAGCCCCGAAGTTTGAGGAGGACAGTCTGCTGGCAAAGCAGCAGCTGCATCCACGGGGAAAGAGGTGGGTTACAAAACAGGGCAACATCCTGCACAACCACAGCTACCATAAGCAGAAATAGTCAGGCACTGGGTACAGATATGCAGTAAATAAAAATCTAACTGCCGGAGATACAGTTAAGCCAGCAGTTTCTAAACTGCCCTTTTAACGCACTGCTCTGCGGGCAATAAAGCCGCACCTCAGTATGAATAATTTTGCGCTCTCTCGCTCAAAAGCAGGACATTCGTATTGTTACGAAATTGCATTCAGAAAACATTCCAAGGGGAACATTTACCTTTCCTGTTCAGGACCGGCTTTAAAGACCTTACCTGAAATTGCTTTATTTCTGCATTTATTTTTACTTTTCCAAAAGGATGGCCTATGTTTCTCTTAAAAACATACTGTTTAAAAACAATGGGAAGGACACATCCTTTATATGCGGTTTCACTCAATTTTCCTGTAGTGTTCTTTGAAACCTGCATCTTCCTACATGTATTATTCTCAAAAAGGATACGTGCAATTTTTAGCTATGCCCTAAAGATACCTGACAGCACAACAATTTATTTCCAATTTTCCACTTGGGTAGTAACTGAAAAAACAGATGCCTTTATATGGAAACAGGCTGTTCCTAGCTTTTGATCTCGCAAATATTTAAGCCTACACAATTTTTTAATCAAAAAATAATGTCTCTTGCTGAAGAATATTACATACAAATTAACAGACACGTGGATCAGAAAATCCAAGAGACATTCTAAATCTGGAGCTAATATAAAAGTAAATATTTTGCTAACTATAGTTACAAAATTTCTGGTCGCACTGTTATAGGAGGGTTTCATGGGGTGCCGAAGCATCATTTTTACTAAGATTCTAAATTAAGTTCAGGGCTTGATTCTGAAAGATTTTAACAGTAAAAAGGATATCAGGAGTGGGAATTCCTGTGTGAGTGAACGCTTCTTTGTATTGAAACATAATTCATTTTTTGCAAAGGAGAAGATGCTCACTGATATGAAACCAAAGGAGGAGTGACCAGTTTCTTTATTCTCACTTCTGGTCAAAGCTGCGTAACCTGCTAAATCCTGGTAGTTTGAGACAGGGTTTCAGTGAACAGAGCTTTGAAAATATCATCTATATAATCAAAAACTAGCAGTGCTCCTCTAAAATGACAGAATGACAGTAATTTCTCAAAAAAGAGTCAATTTTAAATCAATTTAACAAAATTAAAGTGAAATCGTCTGATCTTCATTTTCAGCAATTCATAACAGATCCATGCTTATTTTCTCCATTTAACAGTTATCTAACTTAAATACAGAATGGAGGTGCTTTTTTAGTAACATACATCTAGTGGCTATGATTAGCTGCAGCTAAAACTCCTGATGTCCCCCCTAATTCTTACTAATCATGAGAAGAATATGCACTGGTATTTTCATCTTTGAGCTTTAAAACAGAGCCCAGGGCTTGACTATTCCATTCTGTAAATTTACTCTGAATAAGTCATACCTAAGTCAAATATTTTAGATGTCACAGCAGATAAATGCACACACTTGAAAGCAACTAATGCAAATTCTAGTCTGCAGACAGAATGAGGACAAGCAATCTGATACAATATTATCTGATACAACCCAGAAAAGCTGGCAGAGGCATACTTGTTCAATCCTTGTACTGATAGGAAATGAAGGAAGTGACAACGTACCTAAAGGAACTGCTGCTTCTTACAAGTACTCTCCAGTCTAACCCTGAGAAGTTGGTATTTTTGTCTTTAAAAGCCAACACAAACTGATCCTTGAACACTACGCTAAAATTTGCCTTACATATTTTTTTCCTTAAAACCCACAGAAAAAGTGTTTTCCAACATTCGCTGTCATTAACTCAGTTTGCTTCCATAGTCTTAAGCTCCTGCTTTGCTTTCAATGTCATTTAAAAGTGATGCGTGTAACACAGTTCTGAAACTAGGCTCCACACTTTTTAAATCATCCAGGTAAAATCAGATTTACGCAAACGGGTTCTGCCTCCCTTTCTCTATATCACATCAATCCTTCCCACATCACTTCTAGTAGAGCACTTCTCATTTAGCAAACCCAGACGTCCACAACACCCTGGGTATGTAGCAGACAGATATAAAAATATTTTGATTCCAAAGTAATAACTAAATTCTGCACTCGCCTATTCACCAAAAATCAGACGGCTGAAGTTCTCAAAAAACCCACCCCACTCCCTCTAAGCATCCCTTAGTACTTGGAAAGTGAAAAAACGAACACGTAAGATCTTTATATACAACTAACACGCTGTGTGCTAAATCCTTGTAAGTTGAAATAAATTCAGCTACAATTTTCAATAGCAAGGAAATTATTTAATAGCTTAAATTTCAGCCATTTGATTTGAGGAGGATCACAAAAACTGAAATCTCACTATGATTTGGGGATTCAAAGCCCTTCGAAGCCAAAGGGAACCTGTCCTTCAACCTCAATAAGCTTTGTATGAGACTAAATGCTGACTGCTCTGTTTCCAGCAGTGATATTGCATTAAGATGCATCTACATAGAGATTAAGCGTTACAAAACTACTTCTTCACTTAGATACACCCTGAAGTTGCTACTTGACTGTATTTACAAGCTGCTTTATAACACGGTACGTGTTTTCCAAACATCTAAAAGCAGTTCTCATTCTGAAAAACTCAATATCCCCAGATGATAGCTGAAGCGGGAGGAAAAGGCAGGAACAGAAACCCCAGGTAACAGCAGCATGTGAACAACAGCGTGGACACACAGCCCTTAAGGACGGATTAACTAAAGCCACAGGCATAAGACGTTGAAAAACACAGGTAAGAGTGCTCAGTACAAACTCCTAGGATAGGAGGAGAGGTGCAAATACACATGGGATCTCATCCTGATTTCATAAAAACCAAAGAGGTACGATTAACAACAGTGGGCCAAACTGTGTAAAGATGGTTAATAAACCATCTTTGGAAGAGTTTTCAAGAGATCGGAAGATTCTGTCAAGAGACTTACACGTTTTGGGATCCAAGACGGAAAACAGAATAAGGTATTACTGACTGATGAGCAGAAAAAAGAATAACAAGAAACATGAAATTCTATCTCTTGAGGTCCTCAGTATCACAGCCAGCAGTGATTCTCAAAATCCACGGTGTCATTTAATGTATCATACAAATCTGAACAGATATTAAATTAACTTTCCACTAGCATTTTAATTACATCAGTTACAGGTCTGTCAAATACTTCAAGCACATGAACTATGCAACATTCATTTGCTTGGCTGCATGAATAATTTTAGATGCATCTAAGTATCTCTGAAGCTGATAATCTAAGCTTGTGTCAGAAAGGGAGATCTGAAAAGCTTAAAACTACTGCAAACAATATTAATTAAAAACAGAAACAGGAAACACCTGTGAAGTATATTGTTCCCTTAATCTAAAAGGAAAACTAGCTTTCCATGATGTTTATTGCTAAACTGTCCTCAATCTACCTGAATTAATAAAAAAGAGCTATTCATCATACAAACATGTTGCAGATCAAATGCAAGGCAAACTATTAATTACACTAATAAGAAATATATGGATAATTTATCTAAGATCATAAACCACCAGTTTGAGCACTCATAAAATTCACATCTAATACCGATGCACTGCCTTACGAACACAATTTTATTCCACAATAATGGATTACAAATATGGCATCTTACTCATTGCATCTCTTCTTTGTACTTGTCTCAACTCACATTTGTTCACATTGGTGAAAACAAGATTTCTACAGCACTTTCCGTGCTCGGTCTTTAGAAACAACGTGATTCTGGCCAACTGGACTCTGTTGTCAGGAACAGAACTACTTAAAAGATTATTACCTTTTATGCCACATCAGGTCAAAGAACTGACACTGTGCAGATACAAGCAACGTCAGACAAACAAGGTCTTTGTTACTAACGAAAGACAAATAATTGTGAAGTTAAGTATCACAGCTAGCTTGACCTCACAGGGGGGAAAAAGGGCAAAAGCACCCTCACAGCCTTTTCCTTATGAACATAACAATATTAAATATGCAATTAAACTTTCGAGGTGAAGGCCTTTTTTACATTATAAAACTGCAGCCAAAGAATTACTGAAAACTAGAACTAGAAAAGTACTCACAAAGGTTAACTTCTTATCCAATACTAGTTTTCCTAGTTAATATAGGCAAAGAGGCTCCTCCCAAAGAGAATAAGAGCATCTATATTCAGCTCCTGATCTAGATCATCATGTAGAAGACCCTCTGTGAACAAAGGAAATACATGGAAATCAGCCTGTCCTAATTTAATTTAGATTGTGAATAGTTTTCCTTATTTTTACCCCCCCAACCACTTCAGCTTTAAAAAGTAACAAAGGACAGAAATCAAGATAAGTAATTAGCTTTTTTTAAATAATCCTTTAACTTAAAAAACATACTGATCATTACCACAGCTATATTTAACTATATTACTGGCACAGAATTTAGAAGAAAGAAAAACACCGAATTCTACGAAAGGGTCATATCTTGCAGTCCTTTTTTCACATCCTACGCTTCTTTCTTTTGGACTCAAAAAGCTTTACTTGAGTAAACACATTAAGGTTACTTTCTTTAAAATGTACACATGTACTCTCACACATACAGATATAAGCAATACCAAACAGCAAAATCAATACAGACATTCTGTTTGATAAATCTCCCTAGATTAGAGAGATTGTACTGATGAATAACTCCACATTAATTATCAAAGATTCTGTTCTCTCAACGGCCAAGTGAAAAAACACAGTATGAGTCCAGCTAAATTGGCTGACATTTAGGCCAACACAACAAATGAGCTGACTGGCAAAGCTTCTTGCATTTGCTGTCAGACCCATAAACTGAAAGTCTTTTTTTCTCTTGAAGGGGAAAGCAGAAACCAGAAGGTTACATGGATGTAGCATATATATACTACCAACAAGCCATGGAACTTTCCATCTCAAAAGATAAAATAAGCACTGAAAAGCAAAAGCAATGTCTGTAAATTTTCCTAGCTTTGATTAATAAGCATAAAGCCTTAATACAGCTTTCAGAAATTTTACACCCCCTGAAAGAAAAACCCCACAAATCTTGTTTCTCTCTAATACAGAGATTATTTTAGTGACAGATTTACAATGATGCAGTCATCACTTCTGGGACTTCTTGTCTTGCAAACGACCCAGTCCTTGGCAGATAACTTGGGGGGAAACCTCTTTTACACTCAAGAAGACACTGTCAGTTCTAAGCTGAAAAGCACTGGCAATCTTTTGAGAGCCTGAGCAATTCCCTCAATAAAAGGTATGGACTTTAACAAACCAAAAGCTCAGATGCGGCTTTTTTTCCTGCCACAATTTAGACACCAAATTAAAGAATCTCATACTGAAGAACCTTCTCTCAACCTCCAGTAGCTCTCAGCCCAGCACCACTTGTCATGCAAGCATCTACTTCCAAGACCACAGTCTTCAGCATTTGCTTCTTGCTGTACTCACAAAGAAGTTATGTTTATAATCCAAGAACCTAAGGCAAAGAACTTTCAATTTATTTCAATACTCTTGAATGAAGCACCAAGAGATGAAACAAACACAGCAATACAAACTAAGACAAAAACTAAAGACACTCCTGATTTGGATAAACAAACAACAGTAGTACAAGTTTCTAACCAAAATTAAAACAGGTTTTGGCATTTCCATCTTAAAACAGAAATTACTTACAGTGGGGAAGCTGTCAAGGAACCTTAACATGGCCTGCCTGGAAATTAACCACCAAGTGATTAACGCCACCTCCCAACAAACAACCCTGAGAGAAATGTCTTACATTAAAACTTACAAGGCAAAAATAAAACCAAACCTTTCCATAATTGTTGTGCGCAAAAAGCCAGGAAGAGTTTAAAACCAGACAGCTTTGGATGCCTCTGCTACACTTCTGTGTGCGTGCAGAAGACCAAAAAAAAGGCAAGAGAAACAAAGCTGTTTCACAGAAATTGAGAGTTTCAGTTTTTTTGGAAGAAAGCACAATACAGCAACACAGAAGAATTTTCAATTAGCATGTAAGACACTACAAGCAGCACGGTATAAATTATGTTCTGCAGTACCAACAACATACATGTACATTTTTACTACAAATAACAGGCTACATTTAAGATCTGATGCACTGAATACTTTCTACTGAGATACAAGACATGAAGAAGAAGAATGGTATGACAGAAAAGACTCATTAGAGATGTTAATGCATAAGATTTATCAGTCGCTTCTGTATTCTGTATTTTTTTAGGGATTTTTGGCACCAATAAGCTGTGGTTCAATTACTATTTTTGAAATAGTAGAGAGATGGAATACCTTGGCTACACCTAGGAAAGTAACTACTGACAGAAACAACAGCCTAAACAAGTCAGTCTCATAGTCAGGCTGAGTACATATAATATCACAGCTGAGATATTTTAAAAATAATTCAAAGGGTCTGTAAATAAACTTGTTCTTGAAATAAACAGTCTGTGAACTACGGTTCAGAAACTTGTTTTAATTAATGAATTAAACTTATAAATTGTTCTGATTTGGTATTTTTTAAAAACTCACAAATTATTGTCTTTTCTTCCCTTGCCCAATCCTACAACTGATGAAACTTCAGAGATTCCTCACTCACAGAAAATCTCCAAATAGTAAGCAAATTACAAATTTTTCTGCTGTATTAATTTTTACATAGCAGTCAAGATGTCCCAGCATGGGACCAATTTGTTCCGTTACAACGTTCAGACAAATGCTGCTACATCTGTTTGAAGTGTTCATTCTGCCATTTAATGGTCAACTGGATACGCACGCACAGATCATTCTGGCATCCACCGCCAAGGATACCAAACACATCAGACAGACACTATTCCTAATGCAAATTATTATTTAGTTGACAACCTGGGAAAGAAAGAAGAGTTTTGACATATGTTTGCCAAGCGGCTTTGCAGATAGTTCTGTTGGCAACAAAAAGGTGGTGGCAATATGCCCTGCAAGGCAGGGCAGAAAGCAGGACCCTGCTGAAGGTGATTGATTACCTCCACGGCAGCAGAGCACCGATCGCTGGTGCACCCCGAATGGAAGACTGTCCTCACTGGGAGCAGCGTGTGCTGTCACGTACCAGAAAATCAGCCTGGGAAAACTGCAGGATTTTGCCTTAAGCTTATTTGGTCTAGCTAAACAAAAGCTGAGATCTGAAATAAATGCAATCTGTGAACAAAACAAAGGACAACAGCAAATGCTGTCAAGGAAATATGACATGGGAAGACAAGAACAAATGGGTATGAAGTAAAGCGAAAGCATTCAGCAAAAGTGCCTTCATCCTCTGCAACTGGTGCATGCCATTGCCATCCCCACTGCACAAAATCCACAGGCAGACTGGTCTTTTTCTGGCTCTATGCTTCTCCTGTGGCAACATCCCACTCATAAATTAAGTCAAGACTCACAAAAGGTACTTTTCAGGATAATTCCAAGGAACAGGGACGGAGAGGGAGAGAGAAAAGAAAAAAAAAGGAGGTACATCTTCATTTAAACATACAAAATAAGGCAAGTGTCATGCATTAAGCTGTCGCAACTGTCACTGTTGGCTGAAAAACAAGAACCCTACATGTAGACGACAGATTTGGAGACTGAAGATCTTTCTGTACCACTGGATGTGCCTTTTCTTTGCCTGTGCAGGGAATTCTTCCCTGTCTTTTACACAAAGTTTTATATACTGCTCTTCCTACAGGTTACTGGGACTGTCCTGACAAATTCTGAAACTAAGCAGAACAACTAAATTACAAGTACATAATCTGGGCAACTCCAGCTAACAGGTTTGAGAGGCCACTCCCCTCTCAGACTGGGCAAACAGTCTAGGACATTAAAGGACACCACTCAAACTTTACATCACCTACTTTTACTACAATCAATTCCCTACCTGAAGGTATCAAAGTAGCTTTTTCTGGAACTTGAATAGAGACCATTGATAGATTGAGAAACAACAACAGAAAAAGATTATGCAGAATCAGACAATGACAAGATATCAGCTTGACTCAGTGGGGACAAATGGCAATCCATAAAAGTGGAAAAATATGTATCTCTAAGTAAATGACAGCTCAGTAAGACAGCATTAGTATATAAGAAATCTAGGAAGTAACAATTGTTACTGTCAGTCAATAACATTAAATCACACATGAATAACTAGCAACCAAAACCTGAAAGGCAAGTCATCTCCGTATTTATTTTTAACAGAATTAAAGGTAAAATAGCTACGACTAATACCAGGAAAACAACACTGATACTGTCAACAAAAGCAAGCACAAACATACAGCAAAGAAGAATTTCTCCAGGATCCTGCAATCTACAGCTTAAAGGCAGAGTAAACTGGATACTTAATTACGAAATCTCTGTAAAGAAGCAGCAGGAGGATCACACAATATGTACAGAGCGCTGTTCCCAAATACATATTTGTGCTGGGCAGACCCATTTGCGCTTTTTGTTTCTCTGGCTGAAGAAAGAAGTGAAATTTTATGTTTGTCTTCAGAGTAATTTCTTCTGAATCGCAAGCACTATCATTCCTCTGCTGTTGGAGCCTAATGCTTATGCAGTATCATCCTGCCAAGGACTAACAGTGGGCCAATCCCTTCCACAGCAAACTAATTCCCATTCTGGATCTCAATCACGTTGCAGAGGCTGATACCGCTACTGCTGTCAGTGACCTGGATAAAGCTGCCAAACTGTAAGATTTGTCTCACAAACAGAAAATGTTTTATGGAAAAGTAAATTTAAATCACTGCCTCTACAGAGCCTCAACATTCCCTAAAGACTCTTACTTCAGCAACATTTAATATCCCAGTCTAATATTAAGTTTTTCACTTAGAGAAAACTGAAGCAGTTTTGCTCTAAAACTCCAGGGAGAAGAGCCCTAACTGTTATTATAATGTCACCAGAGGAATTAACCCTCAAAATAATCCAGTCAAGCTAGAATCACAGATTCATAGAATGGTTGGGTTGGAAGGGACCTTTAAAGGTCATTTAGCCCAACCCCCCTGCAATGAGTAGGGCCATCTTCAACCAGATCAGGTTGCTCAAAGCCTCGTCCAACCTTCAATGTTTCCAGGCAATGGGCATCTACAACTTCCCTGGGCAACTTGTTCCTGTGTTTTACCACTCTCATGGCAATCTCCAGTGCCCCAGTAGTTAAGGTTCTTCTTCCACCGTAATGTTATAGTGACAACAGTCTGTAAGATTTCGTGTCAAAGGACTATACGTTGACACTGTCCTCCTTCCTTTACCTGGTCAGGCATGTAATGCATAAACTTGCCTTCTGCATAATAAAGAACCACCACTGTTGGTTTTTTTTCAAAATTTCCTTCCTTCCTCTACTGTAGTCAAGAGCTCCCCAGCTTGAAACTTCCTGAGGATCACCTTACCTGATTTCCTCCGCCGCACACAAAGCACAAGTGAGCCAATTTGGACAGCTCTAGGGAGGTACTACAGGTACTATAGTCAGTTCTGTTAGTTCTTAAGACTATCCCAACAACTGTACTTTCACCTCTCTGAAAGTATTCTTATTAGAGAGGCTCTGACAAAATGCAGATGGAGAGCTGAGGATATCAATCAAATTAGGAAAATAGAGAAGTAGAGAATATAATCCACCACAGAACTAAAATATCATCTTAATACAGTAAGGGGATGAATGTTTACAAAATTGTTTCAGAAATCAAGAGCGCTTTGGTTCTTCAAAACTTAGCTACCTCTGCTGTTGGAAGCAGGGTCCAAAATGTAGTTATTGGCTACGAAGAAATTAAAATCAGATACAAATTGCTATGTGATTATGAAATATTTCCCTCCTGAACTCATTATCAGAGAAAAAAGCTGCAGAAGAAACTGTATGATGGCAGCAAACGTGGTAGGCACGTGTCTAAAATTGCAGCAGAAACACATTCACATTTGCTTTATACAAAAAATGTAAAACATACTCAGGTTAACGAAAGTAAAGTTGGTTTCCAGGAATCAAGACTGAATTTGCTAAATTAAAGAGAGGTTGCTAAAAAATGCATTTCAATTTTCAGAGAAGTAACATGTGAAAATAGGTATTATCTTGGTATACTGATACTGAAACCAGACAGACATAAAAGAAATTGATCGCAAAATCTCATACAGAAATCTTTAAAGCAAATCTTTAAACAAAAAAAACCACCCAAGTACTGCACAGGTTATAAAGATCAAAACACAATCCTAGCCTCATTGTGATGATTATTGTTTAACAGCCCAACCTGTACCTTGCTGTCCACGTTACAATTTATATAAAAGCTTCTTCAATTGTCTGTTCAGCTTATCAGCCTTCAGTTACATTACAGAATATGAGCTACTGAAGAGAAATTATGTTCTGTCACCATGCAGTCCTAGAGAAAAAAAAAAGCATCAGCTGTTTTCATTTCTAGTATCCTACCAATATTTAAATGGCTACTAAAAAAGATGTCAGAAGCAGTACGTACAAGGTTGCTCTTGTTAGGGAAGTTTCTCTGGAATCTCCAATTTAGAAGGTTACAACAAAACAGTTTTTAAGGCTAAAAATGCACTGATGTTTCTGTGATAAACTAGAGCCACTGCAAAACGAAGTCTGAGCAAGGAACTGCAATGGGCAATGAAGGACAGACAAACATAAAACTATGAAATTACAGAAGAGAAGCAACTGAAGTAGAGAGAAAACTTGCAAGGTATTGAAAAGCAACAAGAGAAAGGACTGGAGTAGGCTGTATGCAACAAGTTCTCTCACCAATAAAAAGGGAAAACTACGACGGAGACTTGATCTACATCTCAAGACAGTAAACTGGGTATTAGGCTGCCTAATTACTAGATCAAAACCCTACAAACACGACAGAGAGCACCAGAGGTCTCCAGCCTCTCTGTACAAATCTGTTCAAACACTTATGTAAGTGCAATTCTGTTCCAAACCTACGCTGAACAGAGGATCAGCTGTCCCACCACAGCCACCACGAAGCTGAAAAGCAGCATTGTTGCATGTTTTGATCAAGTCAACAGAAGTGTTATTATTTGCTCGCACTCGATCTGGATCAAGTTTGTACTGGTGGGTGATCTCGCAGTGAGAGCAATGAACAAATCTGCTACTGCTAGACATGAAGCTGTGATCTGAGGTGCAGGAGCCCCCACAGCACTAACTGTCCAGAGCAAATCAGCAACCGAAAAGCCCCTAAACAATCTCATTACAGACATCAAAGAAACAAGCATTTTCAAGAAGTCCAATACCAGGTTAATATTCTTACTTTGTTTAAATAAATATTTCCACTGTTACTTTACTTAGCAAATTTCTCTTTTTTATTTTTATCATTGACCTATTTAATCTCTCACTGAAGATGTTAAAACTCCCATCAACCTCCAGGAGTACAAAACCTCAGAGACTGAAAGGCTTGTTTTAAATTTCATTTGTGAATGGAGTCGTTCCAAAATTTACATCGGTTCAAGAAGGTTTATAGTAAAATATGAAATGCTCTATTTTCCAAGATGTAATTTTTCCAGTTCTCAAGTGTTTTCAGGAAAGAAAAGTTTAGGAAGCACAACTATTATTCCACAGGATCATGTTGAAACTAAGGCTTTGTCCCATATAGGAACAAGAATTGCAGCACTGGGTCAAGCCACCATTCTCCCCTCTACTCCATGTCATTACCATTACTTTTTACTTAACTTTGCAAAATTAGTCAGGTATCTATGAAGTGTCCAGTCTCAAGAGGTTATTCCTTCAGAAATGACTCCTAAGAAGGATACATAAGAGTAAAGGACAACATGCAGGCTAGTTTGCAGTTGTTAAGTCTTCTTATGAAAACAATACAAAAAAGGCTGAAGATTTATCGTCACTTTTGCTCTGTCACAAACTATGCTAATGATTTGCCACATCCAGTTAGTGAACCCTGAAGTGCCTGCAGCAGGTTTTAATCTTTAAAACGGAACGAGACACAAGATCTGCCGAGCTTCAAAGATCTCTGGTTTCCTTTACTGTACAGAGGAAGCTTTAAGTCAATGCAGTGTTACTATGTAAAAATCATTTGAACATTTAAGCAAAGGAATCATGCCACAGAAATTGATCTAATTCCTCAGAGGCACAAATACACTATGCAAGCTCTATTTTGGTACTCTCTTCACTTATTCCATCCTCAAAGAAGGTGGAAAGACCAAAAGTCAGGCCATGAGAAACTAATGTAAATAATAAAGTCGAAGAACAGATTTATGAGAAGCCCTTACAATCCAAAATGGAATTTTTGTTTTATTCAGAAATAAGATAATATTCAGAATGGTTCTTCAACAGAATTAGTTGTAACTCATCCCCTGCAGGTAAACCAACAACAATTTATTTCCTTCAGAAACAGCAAAAGACACATGCCGTGATCTATGTGAGGATACTAGCTTGAAAACAGATGACAACTCTTACACGGGATAAGAAACAGAAATATGCACAGTCTAGCTAACATTTTCACTGTGCTGCAAAAAACCCATTATTTTTATTAAATCAGATACATCTTAAAGCAAAGACTAACCTCTTGAAAGCCACTAAGTTTGAGTATCATGCATTCTACCATTCTTAAAACAGTTTGCTCTGAAAAGTTTTGAATTGTTCTAGTCTGTGTTTTTAAAACTGTATTTCCTTGCCTGTAAAATCAGTGTAGTTCTTTCAACTATGAAGTAGATACCAGCGAGCCATTACTCTGCCATCTGTGTTCAACCCCTTAGCCTAGATGGCCAATTTAAATTTCATGCAGCTGAAATTATTCAAGTGAAAATACTGAAGTGTGCTATTATTTCTAATTATCTTGTACTCTGCATAGCAGTTTCTTAAATCTGAAATAGCTTAACAAAAAAAGGAAAGCTGAGAGCAATATGTGACTCAGCCAATTTGACAGGAAGGTTTGATATTTTACATAATTCAGAGTTGTCACAATGCATATTCCAATCTGGTTTTTGAAGCAATTACAACTAAAATTTCCACTAGAATAAACTACTAACCTGCAACAATTTATATTTTTTTTAATCCTTAAAGTAAGATAAATACACTAACAGTCGTATGGTAACACAGCCCTTAAACCTAAATATTAATGACAGAACTGATTTCTTGGGACCAAAAAAGATTCCTCTTTATTATGAAAAGCAATATAGTACATGTAAAGGCTATACAGTGATCAGTGTTGTTGATTTTTCTGTTTTCTCATTGCTTAACATTTTTCAAATATTCTGGTTTCAGTGAACAGCAAGAGAGAAACCAAGAGTGCTTGGGGATAAACGTATTATTACTGAAGATACAGTTACTTAAAACACTTGCAGTATTATACTATACGTAAGAGAAAGTATGGCTAAGCAACAGAAATCTCACAGACCAGAAAAAAATATGTAGTGATGCAGATACTTCATTAACCAGCTACTTGATGGTTTCATCCCTGAAGGTGGATAGTCTCACCATTCTGTCCCAAATGGATATATTTCACAAGAAAGACATTAACACGAAAAAACCCTGAATTCCCTCATTGTATTTGCCTGGCTACTTATGAGAAGTATTTAACCAAAACCAACACTTCCAGAAAGAAAACAATGTAAATAATATATATATACACTAATCTTTGCAGAAGGATCTTCTCTGAATGGCAGTACATAGGAACCTTCAGTTCTCTGTAGGGATGGTTAAGTCATGCAGTGGGAAAATTGGGATCCAATGCTGGGATGAAAGTTTTCAGGGAGTTGAAACATCAAACACATTCAGAATAGTCAAGCATTGAAATCAAACAAGGAACAGTAAAAAGTGGTTGGTAAATCAACACTCCAGAAATACACCCATTTTTCCTGATATTCTTCCAGATGGATAAATGGATTCTAAACCCACGTTCATATGATTTTTCCAGATGGGTAAATGGATTCTAAAACCATGTTCATATGTTATGCTTTGATATCCCCCCCCCATTATCTAATCTGATCTATGATTATTTTATCTTATGTAATAGCATAACCAAATATTAAAGCCGTATTTAGACGTTCACATCTTGATATTTTAACAATGGGAGGAAGCAAATGCATTTTACAGTTGCTTCTGGTCTGATACACATTCCATTATGACGGACACTGCTCAGAAAAGCATTTTCAGAATCCTGAGTATGCCTTAGAGGTAGTGGGATTTTTTCTCTCTGTTTATCCTTCCTTCTAGTTTTTTTTAAATAATAAAAGCGTCGACAAAGGAAAATATGAAAGCTCTTGCAAACTGCATGCAGGCTCAATCTAGCTATTAAGTAAAAACAACAACAACAAAAAATCCAACCCTGTAAATAACCCTCAAACCTTTCAAGCAAAATAAGAAAGAGCATTGACAGTGGATTTACTCTCTCAACCCTCCATGATCTCTACAGAATCAAAAGTCTGATGCTCAAGATAAGACTGTCCTGGTTTTTAACAGCATGTGTTTACAAGACCATATGAGAGTGCCTTAACAAAATCCATGCCACTAAGCCAGCATAGTTTAAAAATATTCTCCTTATGTAAGCGTACTTTAATATGCATTTCTGCTCTTTAGTTTACTCTGCCCTGTGTGTCACAGCTTATTCTTGATTGCACTAGATATGCGAGGCATTAAGTTCTCCTGCTTTGCCAAGGGTAACCTCTCTGTATGTAAACAAACAGATAATGCCAAATAAGCAAAGCTACAATGAAGATTTGAAATTTAAAAAACAAAATAATAATTTGTGACTGAGGCTTCTACTGAAAGCATCAGGAATTACCTATGGTAAGGCTGAAATCCTGACAAATACTCTAGTACTGATTTCTTCCTCTTGTGGTACTGATTTAAAAAATTTCCATTTTCAAGCTAGGCTAAAGTTTGTTTAAACGTCAGTTACAATTGTTATTGGAAATGAAAATATCCAACGTTGCATGATGACACTGAGAAACTGCCAAAAAAATAAAAGAATTTCACAGATCTATTTTTAATGTTGAGAGATGCTGAGTGAATTACGTAGGAAATCCTATCCTTTTCAGGATACGTAAGAAATACGTAAGAGATAATATCATTTTTCTTAAGTTCCCAAACTTGAGTCAAGTCAGTTATTGTGAAGAAAAGATGAAGAACTGAACAGAGATCATAGCAAAGACACACACAACCGACTCCTCTGAAGAATAAAGATAAGATTTACTTTAGCTTTTCTGGCTAAATGCTGCAATTTGCACCTTAATAGCAAATTTGAAACACTGGATCAATTTCTCTACCAATCATCAAAATATTCACCCCAAGTACTGATCCCCAAGAATCAACTCTTAGTTATCATATAGACTGGAGAATCAACACAAATGTATTCATGTTACATCTTAACCTTAAACATCTTAGGAGTCGTCTGAAACTAAACAAACTTGATACTCTTTACGCTTAAAAATGCATTACTTTTTCTTCCCTCTCT
This sequence comes from Trogon surrucura, assembly GCA_020746105.1. Taxonomy (NCBI): domain Eukaryota; kingdom Metazoa; phylum Chordata; class Aves; order Trogoniformes; family Trogonidae; genus Trogon; species Trogon surrucura. The sequence goes on along the minus strand of CM036617.1, from coordinate 170,334,748 downwards.
ATTTTTGATATTATTTGTCTGTTCTATATGAACTTATATCTCAGTCTTGCCATCAGACTGACAATACAAAAGTCAATTAATGCTAATGGTCACCATGTCAGTGGACACCTGTTGTCTAGGGAACAGGCAAAACAATCAAGCTATTAAAGAAGAAAAAAGGCACAAGTGACTTCCTGAAAACCAACTACCTGACTTCCCAGATGCGGAAAAAAAAAAAAGGCGGCTTAGTCTAAAGGCACGAAGTTGCAAGTAATTTTCTAGTTCAGTAGAATAAAGTGTCAGTAATCTCACACAACCTGTTTTATCTGATTATTCAAACAGAGATTGTGACCATTTAAGCTAACACAGTTCCATGAACACATAAGGAAGTTATAAGGAAGTCTACCCCATAAGAAAAGAACAACAAACTACTAGCATGACAACAGCAGAGCGAAAGGAACATTAAAAGGATTATCAAAAAATATTTCCCATAAAACATTTTGTTATTGCATAGTTCAGTATTGACAGTGGAATACTTCAGTTTTGAAAACTCCTGACATGACAACAGGGGATAATACAACAAAACACACGGTTTTCAAACAAGCTCTTGCTTCACACAGCCTCAGCAAACATCTCAACTTCAACACAACATGGGCTATTTTTATTCTGCCTATTTAGACTGTACCTTCAAATTGCATAGCATACTCTCGAGGCGAGGGGGAAATAAACACTCGCAATCACAGACTGAGAAACAGATTAATTGTGGAAGAACACATTTACTCTAGCCTTTGAAGCTAAACGCAACGTGGAAAAGGCAAAGGTTTTTAACCTGCAGGAAATAAAAAACTTCAAGTCATGGGGGGAAGTGACTGAAAGATTTCATAGAAAGCTCCATAACACTTTTTGTGACTAATTCCCACAAACTGCTGCTGCTGGGAGCAGTATGCAAACCAATCACATGATAGCCAGCTCAGGTATCGCTGCTGCTGTGGCTGCAGCACAAACAAAAGCCGAGATAACGAAAAAGATACGCAAGCCACCCCGTTAACGTTGCGACAAATTATTTCCTCTCACGTTTTTGTTTAAAGTGTTGCTACCTATACTGTCCTCACGATATGCTGAAGCACAAGTAGAATTATCAACTTTCATAGCTTAGGTTTTCACTGAATTTTAGCAGTGCCTTGCCGTCTTGCTGGGAAGCAACCAGGGTATCAGGTGCAACTGCTTCTCAGCTGCAGGTAGCCTTCCACCTAGAACTGCCTTAATCAAATGTGTAATGTCAATACATGCTGGCGAGTCCAACTAGTCCAAGTACAAGCAGATGATCTATGTGTAAATATTCTCTGCCCAGCAACGTCAGTGTTGCCTGGCCCCCTAGAGATATCACTATCTATAGAAGAATGATTTTGTTCACTTCAAATCTAAAGAAAGAATTGCTGTATTACAGAATTAGAGATTAACCTGGCCTATTTCTTCTCAAATTTCTTTTAATTTTAGCCTCTATCACTATCTAATTTTCTCCTTCCTCCCCCCAAGTGTAGGAGGAAATCCCACCCCCTGCTGACAAAAGAGATGGTAGGAGGTAGCAATTACTAATGAACCAGCAAGACAAGCTCTTCATTATAAAGCAAGAATTTAAAAGAATCCGAATAAGGAGAGAAATACCCACATTTTCCTTTGGTGACAATAAGAATGAAAATACATTTGGACTCCCCGAGAGCTCTAACTTCCCAGAATGATGCTTCTGCCATCACATCTCTCACATGCTGGAAATCTGGATAAAAAAGCACAATGCCTGTACATGTATTCAGTGCATGTTTTCCAGACTCATACCAATTAGTTCCTTCCCTTCTGTTTCCTATCACTTGAGCAAAAACATTGGGAAAGATCCAAATAATGACATTTTGACAGTAAAAAAACCAAAGGCATTCAAACATCACAGCCACAAATCAGAAACAAACCAAGCACAGAGGTATCTTTTTTCCCAACACCTAATTCCCTATGGCATGCCTCCACGAACGCTCAGCAGCTCCTTAACACAGATCATGCACTTCCCACACAAATTCTGTAGGTACAGATCAGCTACCTGCCCAAGAACCAGTCTGTACCAAGAATAAACTTGAAACACTTCACGAAGTGTCAGAGACTAGATAAAAAAACAGCCCACAACAGAACATGCAAACAAAACTATATGCAGCTTGCTTGCCTACACACCTATATTATACTCGTGTAGGGAACAGGATTTATGCTGATCTATTTATACTGCACCTGATAAAGCAATGCCTGAAGAGCACCTTCTCCCTTCCACAGGGAACAAATTAACCTATTTGCGCATTAACTTCTGAGCCAAAATAACTAAATATACAACTACCTGACAACCTGCTAGAAAAAGCTCTGAAATTTGAATTTGAAAGATTTTTTAAATTAGCATGAAATTTACTACTTGTCCCACAGTAGATATCAGAGAGGGGGGAAAATGCGGAGTGTCAGAGTCACGCAGAGTCAGGATGCCCTAGGGATGAGAATGACTGATCTACATGAACCATCCTGTTTCCCACGTCCACCTCCACAGTTCTTGATCACTTGAACAAAACTCTAAAATACAAATTCTCCATCACTCCATTAAAGCAATTCCTACCTAAAAGGTTAATAAAATTAACATTGATTTGTTTTTCAAATATATATTTATCATTAAATTTTTATGTTAAACATTCAAATCTCATTTATAAAGCAAAGAACGGATGGAACCAATGCTTTTTAAACCTATTTTTGCTACACATACTCTCTGCATGCTGCAGAAATCTATTTCAACAGTGTAACATACACCGGGTATCCTGCTTCCTTCCAGACCAGGTTAGCTCTCGCTTACCATTCAAACATGACGGCGTGAGACAAGTCAGAAAGACAAGCAGAAGAGACATTTAGTTGAAAAGAAATTCCAATATAAAGAAAATTAACCTTTTAAAGGCTCGTATCTACCCCAGCAAGATAATGTAAAATATGAAAATACCAACTAAACTCTTTCATTTGGTAGAAGGAACACAGCTTGAGAGAAAAACAAACTGGAATCTGAAGACTATTAAACCAAGCTACATACACGTGGCACATGTCAGCAGAGGTCAAGTCCAATTTTTAAGCTAAATCTGATGATTTCTGACCATTTGAAATATACTCTACATCTTGTATAATTTCTTTAAAATAACACATTATTGTATTTTCTTCACAGTAATATAGAGAAATATGAAAATGAAAGCAGTAAGGGGAGGAAAAGAACTGAAACACGAGTATTGTCTTTCATATGAGCAAGAAACCTTTCTAAACTTTACATTCTCGAGGTGTAGCAGAACCATATCCAGCAGCAAGCACCACACTGAACATCTCATACTCAGACACTCAGTCTTCACAATAAAATAAAAGCAAGAATAAGGATCAAAGACTTTCTGCTACTATGAAAGCAGCATTTTTATCTAATGCTCAACAAACTTCTGGAACTTCATTTCCACTGCAGTTCATATTTTCGAAACTGGGAGCAAAAATTCTTATTGAATCTATTTCCTTAAGACAGAGCAATGAGCCCAAAAAAGCATCTTGCTTTGTTATGGCTTACAGGATTGAAATCATTTGTTTCACAGCTTATTATGATATTTGAGAGATGGTTAAAAATGCTTTAATTACGTATTTTCCTAATGGACATTTAGTAAAACATGAAGAGGATATGAGGGTTAAGTGTAGAATAAATGTTTCTCATTAATTAGGTTTGTAATGAACAGGTTTCATGTCATCACTTAATTTATGACCAGTGTCAAAGTATCATCTGTGAGAATTACCTAATGAAAGACCTAACCACCTCCCATCATTATGTAAACACTACATGTACTCTGTAGTGCATCTTGGAGGACAAATTGAAAATTTGCAATATTTTGCCACGTACATGGCTGATGAACAACAGTTCAACACACTCATGCTGAGGTCAACGAGCACAGACAGCAGATAGCATCACAGCAAATAACTGACGTGAGAGAAGGAGGTGACTAATCATGAACGCCTCTAAAAGGCATTAAATTAAGCTACCACCCAGAGAGAAAAGCACTGTGTATTTACTACCCTGTTGGCAGCCCTATTATGGGAATACTCCCTCGGTGAAGTCTATAGAGCAGGAAAGCAGTCCTGGAGCACGAGGCGATGGAAAAGGCCATCGTTCCCCTTCAGACTCAGGACCTGGTACCACACTCCATGGAAAACACAGCATAGGAACAAGGCTAAAGCAAGCAGAGGCGGGTCACACATGGCCATTTTCAGTTTACTTTTTCAAAAGTCTACCTTCACTTTCAACCTCATGTACAGTGCAACAGGGGGAAAAAAAGAATTTAGTATAGTTGGTTCAGCTTCAGAACAGCCCACCACGGAACACACACAAACCCATCCCAACTTCATACATGTAGTAACCCACCACAGCTGTCATAAGATCAATTTTTTTTTGCTGGATCTCTAGAATAGCAGGGGATAATGCCAGACACCAATCCTCAGCTCAAGAACCCTTTTCAGATTATCAGAGCAAAGTTTTTATTTGTGCCTCACACGAGAACTTTATGAACTACAAATACATGTCAGAAAACCACACTCGTTTACTAGCTTTTATGTGGACAAGTAGTTATCTGAGGAAACATCTTACCACAAGACGATCCTGTCTACGTTAGTAGATAATCTAGTTAGTAATGACTTTTGGAGGTGACAGTAAATGAATATTCACTTCAAAGCTTTTTTACTTTTAAACCTTAACTTCTTTTTATCCTTAAAAAGAGACGGAGCACAAACACGTGAAATATTCACCCTGCAAATTAATGTTCATTCCCCTGTAACTCATAACATCAACTTAATCCCTTCCCTAAAATCAGAAATCTTTATCTTGGTACCAACATTAAGTATTTACAGAGTGTATATCTGCCAAATCGGAAGACCGAATGATCAAGTTAGTGAGAATACAGACGGGAATGGGAAAAATGGAATTTACCAAATACTGCTCTTAGATAGAAGAGGATTAACGTAGCACTTCACGACGCTTTTTTTTGTGCTTTGAGGTAGCAACCTAGCTCTGTCATTAAAGAAGTAGAGCCAGTAGAGCCACCAGCAGGGAAGCGACAGTGGCCACTCTCCCTGGCACAGTCAGGCTATGAGGAGCCCGGTCCCTGCCATGGCGTGACCTCTGTCAGCCTTACACCACACCCCAGGATGGGAATGCTATTCTCAGATACCTGTACTTCTAGACAGGCACAACATTCTGTAAAAAAGCCTCAAAACTTTGTTTTTAATTTGGATTACGTATGTTGATTGTATAAACAAAAACACCTTGAAGATACGGCTATTTTCATTAAATGACACTAAATTACAGTGCATCACTTTGCTGAACAGTACATCACATGCTACAGATCAGGTTAATTTTAGCATTGGACACCATTTCATACAGAGAAAGTTCACTTCCCACTTGAAAATGAACAAACTAACTTTGAAAAACTGCAAAAAGCTGTGAAAAAACAACTTTCTCTTTTAACTCTACTAAATGATTAATATTGCTGTTTTGAGACAGGATGTCTAAATTTGAAAGGCAGTTTCACTATCAAAACAGAACCATATTAATTGATTTAGTGCTTGTATTAAACCTCTACTTCAGCACGATAAAGATCTGACTATTCTTTATTCACACAGTGGATTATTTCTAAAACTGGTCCATGCACGGCCCATGCAGTCAAGAACATAAACACACAGATATTGCTGATGGCAGCATTTTGGTCTTAAGAGAGTTCATTTACTCTCTGAAGTGCTGCTAGACAATTCTGTCTAATGAGCAGTGAAAATATAGAATAAAGTATTTATGATTTACACAGTATAAATCATATTCTGATATGCCAGACATGCATTTATAACATGCCTAATGTACATTAACTAATCATGAAGTGCTCAGCAAAAGTAACTGCAGAAAATGCTTACAGAACATGCTCTAGCACGTGTGAAGAAAATGTGGTTGCATTTCTTTAGATCTCATTTGCTATATGCAAATCGCGCCCAGCCATAAAATTGCAAGTTTAATCTCCTCCTCCTGATACATGTGAATGTTTCACTAAATATCTGAAACTTGTGTTGCATCTTTCAAGTAAAAACAGTTCCAAAGACATCATAAGCAGGATTTTCCATAGCCCGAAAGACAAACTAAATCTAAAAATAGGTCACATTTAAAGTTACTTCCAGATCTCCTAAACAAAATATACAAAGACTTATGATACAGAAAGCCTACTAATGCTTATTATAATCCTAAATACCTTCTGTTTCCTACAAGGTCATAATGTCCTTCTATCCATCAGTTGTCTATTTTCTACAAATTTAATTAACACTTAATAGCGATCCTATCTTCTCTTTTTATTTGTTTGAATTTAGAGTTAGACTGCACACCACTTTTAAAACAAAAACATTTAAAAAACCTTTCAATATAATAGGCTGTCTCTAAGTAGTGTCTCAGAGTGGCACACACTTAAATCATTCCACAGGGCAATCTTCCATGGTTTTCAAACACAGCTTTCCCATTCTAGGAAATTACGTAAGGTAGAAGAAATGCATAAACAATTTTAAATTTAGTTCAAAATATATAACTTTCAGGTGAAGACTTCAGCCTTCATCAATACTATTAAAAGCACACACAGCAGCAGAGCTCCAAACACGACCTCTGAAAAAATTTAAGCCTGTATTATGTGTGGTGTTATATCATAGAAAAATAAGCAGCCATAAATATTGTAGTACTGCATTCTGAAATGCCAGTATCCTTTTAAAATGAATCAGTTAAAATACATCAAACAAAAAATTAAGCCAGCAAAGTTAGAGGTCAGAAGCTACAAGTTTCAGTGTTTATTACAGCAATACAAATTCTTACAGCTAATCTCATGGAATTATTTGAGTAAATACATTTCCGCACCACATTTGTAGGAAAGCCAGAAAAGAAGAAGCACAACCTGGGCAGAAAATAAGATTCTGTGACTATGCCTCTGCCATTCAGTGATCTTGGATACTTGAAGTAACACCAAAGCAAGGCAGGTTAAAATTATTCTAAGGGCTCTTAAATATATGTAAAATTCAAATTCAAATATTAGTAATTTCTAGTATCATCCAAATTACTATAAAAGACAAGATAAACTGCAGAGATTTATGCACATGAAAATGTCCATCAACAACAACATAGCATGCTTCTTGTCATGTTCCCTCACTGACATTTTTTAGGAAGCACTTCCCAAAAATTGATGGACAAAACCAAGATAATAAAACTATACTGAAAATTAAGGACAAAAGCTGCTTTTTGCCTTTTGAACCTTATCAATAGAATTGCCACTATTTAACTTTCATACACTTTCAGCTTCAAAGTATCAAAAAAAAAACCCAAAAAAACCCTACAAAAACACAACACCCCAAGACCAGAGAAGTAACACAAGGCATTTCACAGCATAATTCTGAGACCAGCACACCATTCACAGGTGCAGAATTCAATAGTCTTCTGCTGAAGGGCTGGTCAATGAAGAATTGTGTCAGAACCACCGGTAATACTGAACTCGTATCACTACAAAACAAGGCACTGGGACACCTGACATATTTCTTAGCCTCAATTCCATTTCCTCTCGCATAAAACTTCTGATGCTGCAGAGCGTGGGCTTAAGAGCAATGAACAGCACCACACAGTACTCACTGTATTATTCAGCCTACAACATTTCATTCCTGGAATTTAAAAAAATAAACAAATAATAAATGGATACCTGGATAGATCCCTATGGCCTACTAAAGTTCAAAACGTTTAATTATCCTTAAAACACATAATCAGTATGTACCATGAATAATACTGCGCGCAGCATCTGTCAAAGAAAACCTGCAGTACAGGGATCTAAGAGCAGATTTACATATCCCGTGTTTCACTACATAAACACAGATGTCTGACTTTTCAGATCAAAATATTGTTGATAGCACAGACAGCAAAGCCCTAGGACAACCCCTAGGCCTTCCTTTGGCTTCAACCCAAACCAAAACAAAAAGCCCACCAGCTTCCCAGCGTTTCACAAGGAACGTGCTCCAGCAATAGGCGATTCTGGATGTGGTGTGCCCCACCTGGGAAGCTCGCCTTTGGTCCTCGCTCCGCACGCCTTCCCTCGCTTCCGACACCTGAATTCGGCCCCTTTGCTACCCAAAGAAAACCACTGCTAACCCTAAGGTCTACTGCAAAAATACAGCTGAGCCACTCATCCGAGGAAGAGAAAAGGACATTATTAAAAATAAAAGTTCAACTCTATGCTGTAAAACAGAACGCAGCTTCTCTATATTTCGGATTGCTCAATCGGAGAGCTTCCCAGACTTGAGGTGTAACCCAAGCCAAACAGAATACTACTACTGTCTAGCAGAAAAAGTGAGGCTTATACATACTGTGGAAGAAGCTTTGTCAGGAGTTAAACAAGGTGAAAGGACACTCCTAAATGTCCCTTGATTTTGCACAAAATGGAACATATTACTTTTCCGAAGCCTCTTAAGATCATAGAGAGACAAGTATTTTTAAATAAGAACGTAACATAAATAATACGGTAACTACCACAAATAACTTTGAAAAGATACTAACCCACACGATTTTCTTTATCCCTTTTAAGCGTCTGAATACAAGGGGAAAAAAACATTATGTCACAAGCATCCACCAACAGTTAAATCTACTACCTTTGGGGAGTGGCTCTTCTCATAAAAGTGACTATACAGAAAAGGAATTTTCTCTGTCAACAGTTTTGTTTCCTGTGCTTTATCAGAGGTTTGAGGTTTCTTTCCTCCTTAAGTGACAAAGTCCTTTTTTAATAGTCTACTGCTGCAAGCTCTGTACACTCAACACAGTTAAGAGTGAATACTCCCTGCAGAAGACAAGTCAACAGGACTGCTTTCCAAGTCTGGGTTTCAGGCCTGTCTGGAAGCAGCGAGGTGGTATGACATACATTAGTTCTGTCTGAGCTACAACTGCAAAGGGCACCAGTGCAATTACCTAGACTGAGACGTCAAGTATTACTGTAGGTCACATAGTCCAGGATAGATTCATTTTCATTGGTAACACAAGACTGAGAGCAAGATACCACTTAGCCATAGAAAAGGGAAAGCAATCCTACATGAAGTCGGCTTACCAGTATTTCACAGGTACACTATCTTCTCCTCCAGCTGTCTTAGAAATACTTCCCAGAATCTATACCACTAGGTTTTCAGACACCAACAGGGTATTATTTCTGTTAACACATCTCTGTGGTCAACACAGTTAAGGTTGATTTTCAAAATGCCCTCAGTACTTGCACCCTGAAGATTAGTATCTTAAAGAAACCTCAAGTTAAGCAATCAAAAACTGACATAATCCAGCCCTACATACTTCTTTAGCTAGTTACACTGTACTTTCCATGCAAACGGGTCAATGTCACTACATAAAACCTGTTGCAGTTATATCAAAAAATATAATCTTGAATAGGTTATCTGAACTAGCATAGAACTTGAGAAATAACGTCAACCAATCAAATCATCCTCCACAAACAAGTAAAACGGAAATTCCACATTCCACATATCTTCCAAGCAAAAAAAACAACAAACCCAAACCACAAACTCTAAATGAAGATATAATTTCAGTTACTAAGAGCAGATATGACAACCCTACTATGTAATGATGTAAATTTACAACTAACTTAATGCAGCGCAATGTCATTAAAAAGTCAATAATGAATATCAACTGCAGGTGTAGCACATGCTTAAATCTTCACTAGGCTTATTTTAGCATGGAGCATGTATAGTCTAAGAACCAAATTCCCATATTACAAAAAAAAAGATCATTTTTATTTGTCCTTGCAACCCCGGCGCCTGAAATTGCCGCAAGACATAAAATGAAAAAAGATCATTCAGCAACCTATTTCAATATTAAAATATAGTATATAACTTCTATTCACATGACTGCAATTTTAATTCATGCCAAGTACCTGCAAGCAAAGTGCAGAATAAAGAAAAATCTGCATGTTTTCTTGCTCATATATTAAAGACACATTTGCATAAATTACAGGGGGGTATTCACACTACTCATCTCAAGGCACCTGAGGCATTCAGGGGATAGTTCCATGTCAGTTCTGGGGTCCATCAACAGTTTCCCCACCACCAACAGGAAAATGCTCGGCTCCATCCCCCAATCACTCCCTCTTCCTTCTTCACCATCAACCTTGTAACTCCTGACCTTTCCCTTCCCTCCAGTACTTTCTAGATAGTAGTGGAAACCTATTCAGTTTACTGATGCAGCAAAAAATATTCTAAAGCAAGCACTTAATAGAGCTCAAACTGTAATGCAGTAATACAAAAACGATGCCTGCGATGCTCTCCCTCCAAGGTAAATGTGGAAAGAGGAGGCAGATCTTTGGTTTACTCTCTGAACCAGTTTCTCTCTACTGATTATAGAGATGAACATTAGGAAAAAAATAATTAAAAAAATGAAATCAACCAATTTGGCACAACGTGTATATTAGATATGAACACACTATTTGCTGAAAAAAGAATAATTCAGGTTTTATATATTCACTCCTAGAAAGAGATGATTAAAAAGAATATAGGTGTTTTGTTCAGACACAGCTACAGTTGCAAATCAGCACTGGCTATCCATTCATCCCCCAAATACCTTTTAACAATGACAGATAACTTATGACTAAAACTCTTCAATTAATGTCTGCCTTTTCCACTACCAGAAATATTTACAAATATCAGGAAATCAAAACTCCTATAATCTAAGACCACCAAAATAAAAAAAAAAGAACATTTTTAAAGGAAGCAGGTTCAGAACATTTTGTTAACCCTTTGTTTTATATGCAAACTAAAATCAAGCACATTTTAAAATGCAATATAACTAAGCTTACTACTAAAGCATATCAAATCCCTGTCTTCAGAACTCATACTTCATATTGCTCCTATAATACTAAAATTGCATAAATCAAGAAGAAAAGCATATACCTACTGAGCCAGCTAATTATTATACACCATTATGTTGTTTCTCCTGTGCTGTCCGGGGAGGGGGGGAAATATGCTTAACAACAAAACATCGCCTCCTGCCTAAATGCACTTTAAAGGTTTTTTTTTGGCTTATGAATCAGGCATTTTGCTTTTGAGAATTATATTGAGATGCATCAGGAAGAAGCCACAATAAAACATTTAGGTTAACTGCATTCCCTGATAAACAACCCAGAATTACATTCAGTGGGTTTAAAAATACTGTGACTTGTGCAAATGGGAACACTCTAAGCTGTTTATCTTGTTTAATCCTGAAGGTAAACAGCATAAGCTTTAAAATATTTTGCTTCTTTGCCATAACCTACCGAATCACATTGGCAAAGGTAACGAAATACTAAGGAGATCCCTAAATTTTTGGAATTGCCTCTGAAACTGTTTTATCTGAGTATTGTGCAGGACCTTATTCTCAAGAATACTCAGTGTTAAACTTCAGTGATTTAAATCCAATCTGTAGCTTCAACGAAGCCAAAGTTCTCACTTGTCTCTCCCAATGTGATGGTTTCTTCATAAAAAACAGGTATCATGCACAAGTCCCCAACTGGGTCATATTTAAAATAAGTTCTATAGTTATTAACTGATAATTTTTTACTGCTGCCTATTCAAAAAAAACTTTATCTCCTACCACAGCTCTATTTCAGCTTATGTAGTTCAGTTTTTAAAAACTCTTTTCAAGAAAAAAAAAAACACATTATTTTCAGTTTCCTTCTATTTCTTTCCTCCAACACTAACACCAGAAAAAAATACTTCCTTTCATAACTCTCACCTCAAAGATGTACCCATATTTAAAATTAAGAATATATTTTATCAGATCAGTAATTTCTTCTCTATTGCCCCTTCACATTCATGACCAAAATAAGTTTCTGAGCTGCTGGTTTAGACATCATTTTCAAAAGAGTTTAGTGCAGCATATATGTTTGATATATTTAGCAGCTGAGGACCTCCTTTCCTTTCTGTACAACAGGAAGTTTCCCCTCCCATCTGCTCAGGATATTTAAAAAAATAAATACCTACAAACTGTTGTTCTCCCATTGATTCTGCAGAAAGTGACTTATTATTTACCTGTAAAAACAGAAGTGAAGTTGAACCTAAACGCCTATAATACACTCCCTCAGTTCCCTGACACAGTCATCAAACAGTCACAAGGCACGTGCTGGTACCGAGGCAGGAGCGCTGGGACGAGAGCAGCAGCCAGTGCAGGGGAACACAACAACAGTTTTAAGCAAAAATGCCAAAGTTGGGCCAGTCTGAACCGTTTGTGGAGCAACAAAGTTATTCACAGGTAGCATCAGCCCAAGCCTAGTCTTGCACAGTCACGTAGGAAGGCTAAAGCCTTATAGTTAGTTTTCAGAGCAAATATAGGTAAGGTGAATTAGGAAATAGTTTCGTATTTTACAAGCAGACAACTTAGTAAGTGAGCTTTAAGACTGAACAATACTTATGAAGGAATTAAGCCCCTCACACGTGTAAATACTGCTGTTTATGACAAACAGATCTTGATGAAGAAAGAACGGAGGAAGCTACTCTTGCAATAAACAAAGGACAGACAAAAAAATGGCTTTGAATTTTCCCCAGTTAAATATAGATATACAATCACAATTTTTTTGGTCTATACAGAATGTTTATGAATTCCACATTTAGAAATTCAATTTTGCTTCAAGATATACAGAAAACTGGTGGAAATATAATAAAATGTAATCCTGTTATTTCATAACTGATTCTCCTCGTATATTATTACTAGTTGTATTAACATATTTTAAAACTAAAAGCACTCCCTAAGCCCCATACTGAATGCAGATCAACACTTACTATTTATTTTATATTATACAAGGAAGACTATTACAAAGCTTTGCAAAATAAATTCCCAGCCTAAAAGCTAACATTAAGAGCTGCTTATATTTGATTTAATTATAAGATATCATCACTTTATTTTAAAAGTTAATATACTGTATTCAGTCTTTTAAAGCCTGATACAAAGTGCAACATCGAGTAAACAACTGGGAAACTGCCATTTTTCCAGGCATCCACCCTGCGCTAATGCCCCATTCTGCAGTATCTATTGTTTTCACAATTTTCTGCGAGCTACAAAAATGATCAGCAATTTTCATCGGCTTTCGCTTCTTTAGTAGCGACGCCCAACCGCAGGCACTGAGCAGGTTTCCCAGTGCTCCTTCACAAATGTACTTGGACGATGAGGAATCCTCATCATAAGCAGTTACGTAACGGTAACTATTTATAGTTAACCACTTGATTCACATTATCCGCCAGGTTTTAAACCATTTCATATGGAGACACGTGATCTATCATTTAAGTTCCTTAATCAAAATGTCACATAACAGACAAGTAAAAAGTTTCAGAGAAGCCTGCCTGCAACATCACAATTATACCACACAAAGTTTAATCTCACCAAGAGAACTACAAGTTAATTTCACAAGATCAGTCTTCTATAAATACATGCTGACCAACAGTTATTTCCTTTACTTAATCTTGTTCTGTCAATACCCATTACTACACATACCACTAACTTTTAAAACCACTGAAAGAAATCTTATGTTGTGCTAAAATGACCTAATTTCTCAGTGTTCTGAGACATACTGAAAAGCATGATCAATATTAACATGCCAGAAAGTGCACTAACAACTTGTACAATTCTTACCATGCAACTTTGGTCGCAGCTGTTTAACACCTCTCAGGAAGTGTCTCAGAGCACTGAATATGACTCTCATCCCATTTACTTCTGAATACAGCAGGATTTAATGAACATCAGCCTCTTCTGAACATCACCAAATGCTAACACGTTCATTAGCACGGGTAGCAGGCTAATGGCTTTGTTGGAATTCACTTTCCTCCTATAAAATGCCTTGCCTTATTGTCATAGCCCAGGACAGCACGGGTTTTCCTCATCACAGTCTTCAGCTCCCGTTACCAATCGTACTCACGGAACTTGACTTCTTCACGTTTTTGTGAACTGGCTTCTTTCTCCTATAGGAGAAAACCCAAATGCAAAACGCAAACAAATTGAGATACCTTTGTATCGGTAAGCTGTAAGAAGTTAGAAATACTCCGAAAGAGTCATTTCTGAAAGAAGACTACGCAGGTTACGGCAGTTCACTACGATATAAGCTTATCAGTACAGCTACACGGCTGCAAGAAGCCCTAATCTACTGAGCACAGACGAGAAAGCCATGATCCTGCCACCTTTAACACAAACTGAAAGCACCCAAGTATTCCTAGTGAAGCTGACAAATCGCAGATGTTAAAAATCGGTGACCATCGTGCACTTCTACCAAACCTTGAAAACGACAGCAGCCAGAGAAAGGAGTACAATTACAAGGTACAGATTATAATTAAACAAAATACGATTAGAGGGCACAGAGTAACATTCACTTATGCAAGATATCTAGCAAGTCCAACCTAAAATAAAAAGGCAGGCAGGAACAGCAGTGCAGATGAAAGACATGTCGTTTCTTTGTTCTGGTATAATAACAGAGTCTTGTTCATCATAATATATGCACAACTAGTTGTTCCAGAGAAGATAAATAGAAGAGAAAAAGTCACAATCAAAACCAATGATAAAACTGTACTTTCAAGGTATTACAGAAATAAGCAAGTAGAAAATTGTCCTCAAATTCAGATAAGCCTTCAAGTGTTTATTTTGAAATGTTACAAAGTTGGTATTTTCCCTTTTCTTAAAATCATTATGCCTAATTCTGCCCCACTATGTGAAAAATTAAAACGCGATTTGACAGTTATTTCTTCTGCTGCTGCATTTTTTGCTGCTGCTGCTCACACATTTCCTTTTTCTCTAACAATGGTGCTCGTAATATAGCACCCGATAACCTGATGTTCCCTACTGGAAGAAATTTTTAATCCTTTAAAAACAGGCACTGAACAACAATAGCCAAAATACGCCAAAAAGCACAGTTACAGTGACTTCCACTAGCTGTGCTATTTTACAATACAGTCAGATATAGGGTACAGTGAGCTCCAGGGAAGTGGCAAAGGCCTTATTATCCCTCACATGCTGATGTGAATTACCTGATCTATGCATCCACGAAGGTTATTGTTTTCCCATATAACTGGATCACAGAACTAAAGAACAACTTTTTTTTTAAAAAAACTTTCTTGTGCTCCAAGTTAGCAAACAAGCTCAAATTCCAGTTTTGTTTATTCCTCGTGACTATCAACACCAGTGGTTAAACACTCAAGGTTTAAGCCCCTGTTTGTAGATGTTCTAATCAGTCAGTTCTACTGAACCCTGGAGTTGACATCTCAGCTAAAAGGAGTTCAGGAAACGAACAACTCTCGAAGAATTGCCAATCCATCAGCTCAGTTACCAGCGCACATGTATGGATTTGCACTGGATACAGAATTGTTAACTACTCATTTGGCTAAACAAGCACTAACTCTTAGACTTCAGAGGTAAGCTGTCAAAAGTATATCACAATTCTTCATAAAATACACAGGAAAAAGAAAACATCTCACACCATTAGGGAGCATTTCTGTGAATCTAGTATTTCTGGAGGAAGCACTATCTGCTCTTCTGCACTTCACGGTGAAAAATTTTACCAGGCCGCAAAAGGTATACACAGTAAGATAGAAAAATTTAGTAAGTTTATTAAAAAGACCTCTAGTTTCAGATGTTTTAAAGGTTTCTAAAACTAAACTGAAACTACTGTCTGGTGATCAAAACGTTTAAACATAAAATGCTTTTATCTCTAACATTCATGTAAGGTAGTCTCTACGTCACCATGTGAACAGGTACAAAAAAAATAATTCCCCGTTCTTGCACTCAGAAGGAAAAAGTCATTGCTATGTGCTATGTGCACTGCAAAAAAGATAATGATCACCAGTAACACACTGGGTAGTTTGTTCTTTTACATGCTAAACTTGTGGAGTACTGTTTTGTACCAAATTCTCAAGTGCCACTCATTACAATGGCACCCAGCTGTTCAGTAGATACATATTCAGAGCCTGCTGTAAAAAACTGAAAAAGCACAAACATTAAAAACCGTGCAGCAAAGAAATTAAGATACCAGTAACTTAAGAACTGTAAGCAACAATAGTTCAATGGGTTTACAAAAGGTGGATTTATGCTAGAAAACTCTTATTATTATTGAGCTTTATTTTTAGACAAAATCTTGTCCATGTTCACATCACACTAGATTACGCATTCAATGAGGACACAACTGGTATATCCACCTTTTTAAAATACAGCAGGTTAGCTTTCTTGGCCAACAAATAAAAGCTGATCAGTACATAAAATATCCACAGCTTCCACTGAATGTGAGGAGAGAGTAAACAGCAAATTCATGGAGAGATTTTAATGCAGACCGCTCATTGAATCAGTCTCCAAAAAACATTTCCTGATTGCACTTTACAGGTCTAATTACCCAAATATACTGTATTGAACGAAAACTTATTAAGACTAGTGAAACATTCTTTTTCTTAAAGCAGCAGGTAGTAATTTAAGAAATTAGAAGACTTCATATGCAAGTCATTCAAAAAATTCTGCACAGTTCTACTGTAAGAATTCCACATTATAAAAATAACACAAGCATACAGAACGTCTTAATATCCAGGCCATAAGCTATTTCATATTTTTACAGAGTGTTAGGCAGAAATTTAAGCCAGAACCATTCAGAAGAAAAACACAGTCCTATTCTGCTTTTCAGTTATTCTCAATCTAATTATATTCAGAATTACAAGTCAAGTATTTCCCTTGCCATGTTAGTGGCATTCTACTTATTAAAAAGATCAATTAATGCACTAGATCCTTTGCCAAGTTTAAAATTAATGACTCGCCACTTTCAAGTTATAATTTGCTTCAGACAACACAGGCTCCAATTTGCAAACTCTTCAGTATGGATATAGGCAAACCCCACCTACTGATTTCTATAGAACTCCAACCGGAGTAAACAGAGGGCTACACCACACAATATGCAAATGTAAGGTATGAACTTCACTGCGTTATCCTTCATGAAGATATTTGTAAGCCAGACTCATTATTGTCAAAGCACTATGTAAATAATGCCATCAAAACAGATGCTTTCATCTTTCAAATTTAAGTGGCCCTTTAATGCCAAGTTAACATTATAATGGTTTCTCTCTGTTAGAGAAGTAAATTCAGTTTGTTCTTTCAAGTATAGATAATTTTTAAGGAAATTTTTCACTATGCATTTCAAACATAAGACTTCATGTGTTCGTATCTGTTACTTTTGTGTTAATTATTCAAAACAAGTCTCTCTTACATCACTTACTGAAGTGCAGATATAACTAACAAGAGCTGCATGTGACAACACAGAATTCCTACAACAAAGCAATAAGGCAATTTATTTAACATCGTAAGTACATAAAATACCAAATCACCTACGCCGCTTTTACGGAATTCTAACAAGGAAACGAACCTGAATTTACTACTAAATCTAATTTCATCAATGTTTTCTTCTGCCCTACATTTTCCAAGTATTTAACCTTTGGTCATCTACTTTCCAGTTCAATTAAGACAATTAAAAAAGGAGGGGGTGGAGAATGGTAGAATATCAAAGCAGGCTTCCTCTCCTCACACCTATGCCATGACAGCTAGAAGAGAGTTGCTACAGGTCTTCTGTTAAATTACAAAAAGAAAAACATACGTGTAAGTAATCCACCAACATTTTTTTTAAAAAAAAAGGGAAACATGCTTTTTAAATTATTTGGCTTATATTATATCTCAGCCCTGTTTCCCTCCCAACACTATTAGCAAAGTGCCAAAGACAGCAACTAGTTTAAAACTCCAGCCAGCTACCGAAATTGTTTCAGGAGAGACAAAGGGGATCAAGGTCAGCATTCTCCTAATGCAGCAGCTAATCCACTCCTATGAAAACGTTACTGGAACCGGTGGGCGTAGTAAATTTCCATGAAGTGCAGAATATACCTAATGCCACCTAATTTCCCCCGTCCTTGCGGGAGAAGAACCATTTTGCTCTCACCAAACTCAGGCCATTACACATCTGAGCGAGGAAGGGGAGGGAGGAGTTCACAGAAGTTCAGGGTCAGCAAATGTTCACGTATCCTGTCATCTGCGAACTCAAAGCTCAGGGACACGAAAACTCTTTTATGCCACGCACAGAAACCCACATATTTCGGGTGTGCGTGTAGGGGGGGGGGGGGGGGGGGGGGGGGGGGGAGACCTGCAATAGGAGCCAATGTGTCATACGTGCGGAGGCTGCGAAGAGAGGAGCTGTCAGGAGAAAGCAGCCTCGTTTGAAGGCGAGGAGGCGGTGGGGAAAGGACGCTTATGAGCACCGGATCACCAAAAAATCCCGCGGCGCTCACCGGCTGCGAGCGCCGGCTCACCCCTCAGGCCCGGCTTCCCTCGGCTCCCTCCGAAAACGGGGCTCGGAAGCCGGACTCGCCCCCCGGCCGCCGCTCCCGGCCGCCAGTGGGCAGCGGAAATCCCCCGCAGCCCTCCCCTGCCCGGCCCGGCCCTACCCCGGGGCGCAGAGCGGCCCTGCCGACCCCCGCCACCGCGGGCTCCCCCGCCGCCTTGGCCGCCCAGCCCTGCCCCCCCCCCCATCGCCCATCCCCGTCCTCCCGGGCGGCGTTTTCGCCTGGCGCCCCTCACCTCCCCCCCGCGACGTCCCACGCACACGCAGGCCGAGGCCCCCCCGCGGGCCGGGCCTCAACCCCCGCGGGCCGGACCCGCACCCCGGGGGCCGAGAGACAATGAGCAGCCGCAACTCACCAGCAGCGCCGGAGCTCCGCGGGTCCGGGGGCGGTTCCTCTCCCCCTTCCTTCTCCTCCGCCCAGGAGCGGTATCCGGCCGCCGGGAGCCGAGACACCCCCCTCCCCTTCCTTTCGCTGCCCCTTGAGCCGCCGCCTCCGCCGGACGCGCTCCCTCCTCGAGCAAAGTCACTTTATTCCCCGCTCCAACATGGCTGCTCCCCCCGCCGCCGCCGCCGCCGCAGCCTTCTCCTTGCCGCGGCTGCCCGCCGCCGCCGCCGCCGGAGAGCGGCCGCAGGCCGTGCTCGGGAACCGCCCGGCCGGCCGCTGGCGGTGCCGAGAGCGGCCCGGGTGGCTTCGCGTCAAGCCGGGCCGGGCCGTTGGGGTGCGCGGGGAAGGGGCGAACCGAGCCGATCCAGGCTGCGCGTCTCCGCTGCGGGCTGACGCCTCCTCCCGCTCGCACCGCGGAGGCTCGGACTGAGAGAGCCCCGCCGGCAGCCGGAGCGCAGGAGGGGCCGCGGGGGAGGCCCGGGCGCCGGCGACACCTAGCGGCCGCGGCGCCTGAGCCGGTGGCTGCGCGCGGAGCCGGGCGGCCCGGGCAGGGAGGGAGAGACGGACGAGGGGTCTGAGGGCGGAGCCGGGGCCCGCGCCGCGGGGAATGCCCCGGGCGGCGGATGGCAGGGGGGCTCCCGCCGCAGCCCTTCCCTGCGCCGTCTTCCCGGCTGTGGGGAGCCCGCTCGGCAGAGCCGAGCCGAGGGGGCGCTGCTGCTCCCTCCTCAGCGGCCCTGCGCAGCTCTCTCGGCCCACCGCGGGGAGGGGGCGGGGAGCGGATTTCCCCGGCAGAGGCTGCGGAGGCCCGGGAGGCCGCCCCCAGGCCCTGCCCGCCGCCCGAGCCGTCTCCCCGAGCGGTTTCGGGGAAGGGCGGTGTGGGAAGGGACGTTTGCTCGCTTCGTATTCTCCGGCTGCTGGCAGGGTTTTCTCTGGGTCTGCGGGGTGATTTAGCTCATCTCGGAGGCAGCGGGCATCCCCCCTGCTTTCCCCCCGTCATCCCCTCCGGTTGACAAGTCAGTAAGCAAAGTTACGGGAAGCCATGTGGCTGTTTATATCGATTTCTAACATCCTTCCCATATTTATTCTTGCAGTATTTTCTTTCCTTTGTCTCCTCCATTCACCATGCCCGTACCATCCCTCTTGCTTTCCTTGTCATCGCTCTGCCAGCACCAACCGCGCTTCCTTCCTGTGCTTGGAATCTTTTTCCCCTCAGAGCAATCCCGTCTGCGCTCCTTCACTTTCTCAGCCCGTTCCACTCCTAACTGGGCATTACCAAACAAGACCTGAAAGCTTGTCTTGCGAGCCAGTTATTCTGCACTATGTGTTGTTTTCATATTTTCACCACACAAAGAACAAAATATAGGAGAAGGCCAAATCTGAAGTGATTGTAGTGACATGGGTTTGAACTTCAAGTACCAGGTCATAGGTACACTTAGAATGGAATTTGGCAATTTTTTTTCCCCTTTTGGATCATCTGCTGATCCTCACTGTCTGCTTACTCTCTCTTACTTGTCAGCTAAAGTTTCGTGTCCCCACCACAAGGCCTTTTCTCAGAATGGATGTCCCATCGTCACGCAGACCAGGGTTACTGACTGAATAAACCAGGACCATCACAGTCTCCTTAAGAGGAACTAATTTGCAGGTCTTTCAAGTCTTTGCTTCGCTACACTCCTGCATATGGTGCGGGAGGCCAAAGATCCATCGTTCCGCAGGCATGTCTGCACTATGCTCTGTCTAGGTGGAGTGTATTTTAATTTGCAGCAGCAACAGGCTCCTGATTTTACCGAGCACTGTGTCTGGCTTATTCTAGGCGGGACTTCTCCACAGTAGGGCCAAGTGGGAGCTGCCTTCACAAGGAGCAATGCCAGCTGAAAATTCCCCTGCTTCCAGCTCTGTTGCACCCTTCCAGCAGCACAAACAAATATGTTTCCCAGTAAACAAAAGTCACTTGCTCTTGCCTTTTTTAGGAGTGCAAGCAGGAAACCACTTCTTAAATGCACAGAAATTCACCTTGCTCATGCTGATGTAGACTTTTAGTGAAGAAGTAAATATGACTCAGGAACAAACATGCTGTTTATAGAGACAAAACATGTTACTAAGGTCTTTTTGAATGTTTTCAAGACATTGGATAGCTACCTTCCCTTTGCAAAACTTGAGGGATTTTTAATAACACAGAGAAAGCAGACATTCCAGCTTTGAACTTCCTGGTAATGCAAAGATAGCCCTTTCGGATCTCCTTTAAAGCTCAGGACCTACCAGTTCTTGCTAGTCCTACCAGTTCTCCTGATCTTTGAATGCTAACAAGACTATCTGTGTTTTGTTTTATCTTATTCAATTTGAAGGGTACTTTGGATAAGTAATATCACTGTAAATGATTGCATGCAAGTTTGTTATTATATCCATGATTTGTAAAACAAACTCTTGAGACAGCGCAGCAGTGAGTGCATTTATTGCAGCACATCCAAATAAATTATCTTCCATAAATGAGGTATGGAGGGAGAGAAGGTGTGTTGGAAGTTTATGAAGCTGTAGTTTTGTTTTTAAATATTAAAGATATCAGTAAAATATCCTTGGTTTACTTGATACATATTAATGTCTGCCAAAGATACTTCTGTTATGACAGGAAAAGTAATTAAGACAAACAAAAGAAGAAACTAAAAAATCAACAGTTAGGATGAGTCAGCCAAGAAATAAGGGGTCAACCCTAATTGCAGTGCAGTGGGAGTATTTTAAGGTTTTCCACTTGTAATGGAGAGAATAATGAGTTGTTAAGTCTGTACCAGTGTAACACTTGATATCCATTTGGCCTTTGTATCCACCACTACCCGGTGCCCTGAGAGAAAGATTTTCACATCTGGGCAAAAGCCAGTCCAGCAGCAAGATAGAGTGACAGACAAGTTTGAAATGTAGGCACTGGGTTTGATTAATTCATCCCACGAGTCTGGTTTTATAACTATAGCTATTGATTTGTTTTATTATTTAGTGAAATATGTAGCAATCAATCATATTTCCATCTAGCTAACCATGATTATTAATATTTTAAACTACTTTTAAGATGGATTGGCTGGTGAGTGCGATAGGTCTGCTCTCTAAGCCAGCGAGAAGGGAGCACGCCCAGGTTACATGCGATGAATTATTGCCACTGGACAATCTGATGAAATCTGCATCAGCCATTAGAATATAAATCCAGCAGTAGGAATACAGTGGCTAACAGGGGACCAAGATTTCCTGCTCTGAGTATGAATACAGTGGTTTTGCCTCTGCATTGATCGAATAGAAGGACATAGTTATTTTGTGACAGTAAAATATAGGAGTTAAATGAGTGAAATTCACATAATGGTAGATGGAAACCTTAGAGAAATGCATATATTTGTAACACAATGTGTGTGGAAAGCAGTTATTTTCCTGCCAGGATCCAAGTTCAGGATTCTGTGTCGCAGCAGCAGGAGTCCGCGACCTCGCAACCAGCCACAGTGTGGGAAAGCATTGTGCTCAACTGCAAGGGATGTGTTCATTCACAGGGGAAAGACGGAAAGTCTTGGCAGGTAATTAAAAGGGGAAATGATTTTCAAGTACAATATTTTGTTTTGAAATACAATTGTTTTTTTCTATTGGCTGCAAAAAACTTCTGAAGAATGCAATATCCTCTAATTAATTGTATCTGTGCTCTGAGAGAAGAAACAGAGCTATTGTTCTGCTCACAGTAGGAGCTATTTATATATTATGCTATGCAGCACTCCTTTCTGTAATGATCGTCTTCCACCTATGCAAAACTCCAATCCATTTAAAATAATCAAATTAAGATAGTTTCTCACTTTCTTATATTAAGCTAGTATTCATATAATGTACTATCCAGGTTACTTGGATTTAGTACAAAGTAATATTTGCAGGCCTCTAGGCTAAAAAAAAAAGCTTCTCAAATGTCACTGGAAGACCAAACCCCTTCCTCTTTGAATGAATTGAAGCAGGAAGTAGCAGCAAGAAGAGGGTCACCCTTGCAAGAAACAAAAAGCCTGTATATACTTCTTCTGCTAACAAGAACTGTAGCTATTTCTACCATGATCTGAGTAACTGGTAACTGATCATTGACTTAGCTGAATTGTATATTTTAGATAGACACACGAAAAGCTACTATTTGTTCTTATAAACCTTGCTTGCTTGGCACGCGGGAAAGAGTTCCCAAAGTGCAAATAGTGGGGTGTTCGTTATCTACACTTGAGATTTGCATTTGTATCGCTATACTGGTGCTTGGAGACTGATCAACTGCTGGAGAAATTACCATCACTGGGAGGTCTGTGTGATCCTGTGCTTATCCCTTATCTCTTTGTTTTGTCGTTTTATAGCAAATAAATATTTATTATATGTGACCTAACATATACATATAACATACTGTTTTCACTCTTTTTCATATTCCTTTATGTTGCTTAATCTTTCAGTTCCTGTATGTAAATTAACAATATCCTATCAAAAGGCTACTTAAATGTTTTTTCTCATTTCCTCACACATTATATCACTAAATGTTGAAGATTATTTATCATTCATGTAAATAACAGTTTCTGCCTGAGTTCATGCTTTTATTTATATCTGTCTTATCTGGGACTTGGAAATACAAAATGTCTACTAGTTGTGCATATTTTTTGAGATATGGGGCTCTGTTTCAGTGGAAAATCTAGTTTCATTGCTTGATTTTTCTTGCTATTTCTTCTCTAGTCAGAGATTCCTCCAGCTAATATAAATTAAGTCTTCCAACGACAACAGCAAGACTCAGGTTAACCTTTTTAGAAGGAAGTTAATAGCACGAAGGGAGACTTTCTGTACATTTCTGCCCTGGTTTGCAAACAAATGGCTTGACACTCCTTTATTTCTCTGCTACTGCTTTGAAAGGCAGGACATCCTGCTTTTCAAAACCAAAGATATTAGGCCTACCCCAGCTTAGTACAGTTATCATACTCAGATAGGAAATCGTGAGATATTTTCTGTAGATTGTCTAAAAATTTTTCTGCGGGTTTCTGCAGTAGAAAATAGATCACTATAAAACTCTAGCCTAGTGAAAGAAAGAAATTTTTGATATTTTGTTTACGTTTTGCATTGGAGACTAAAACTTGTGAGAAGAATTTGAGTGAAACAATGAAGGTCTGCAGGTAATTAAAGCTGGTCATTTGTGTGTACACAACCTCTGCTGCTTCTCCTTTTTAGGTACTGCTCAGGGATACACCTCTCCCTTTATGAAACAGAAATCTGAAATGGCAGGGGAAGAGGCTCCTATTCTTCTCTGTTTCTTTCTTGCGGATTCAATGTCTCAGGCAGAATAGCAAGCATCTCTTTCTCTTCTTCATTGCAAGTAAATTGCTTCATAGACATTTGCAGTCATTACTCACTGGATTGATTGGAAATGCCATCAGTGAGTCTCAGAACATTTGTACCATTGCCAATTCAAAGTACTTAGTGGATTTGAAAATAAAGCACAAAATACAGAAAGACTCCTTCAGTTACAAGATTATAGGTGTCAAACTTCTGATTTTTTCGTGATTTTTTCCTTATTGTAATGGTTGCTCTCTCCAGAGAATTTTAGGACTTAAGTGAAACTGCTTTCAGTTGTGACAGCTGGTTACTTTCCTGTAATCCTGTTACATAAAAAAAAGTTTGTTCCAGCGAATATTAAACTAGATAATTTTCAAATGTATGTTTTTAAGGCTGGACAGGAAGGAGTGGTGAGACATGAGGATAAAAGAAGTGAGATCGGAGCTAAAATCTGATGTAGAGAATATGAAGAGTATGAGAAAGGGCACATGAAAATGGAACCAGTATACATAGTGGATGTTGGAGATAAAATGAAGTACAGGAAATCTGGGGACAGAATGAAGTGGCTTGAGGTAAACAGAGGCCACTGTAGGGAGGACTGAGTACTGCACACATTGCTCTGTGTACTGCATGTCAAGGGTGTAGAATATAATGTTGATGTGCAGAGAATTCCTTATATATTCTAGACATCCCTGGGCATGCTCAGATCAGCTACATTTTGGAGCTTTTTGTGGACCGGCAGCTGGCTGTCAGGGCTGCTTTCAGATTTATAGTGGTAGCTTTTGAGATGTCAGTGGGAGATTGCCTATACAAAATAAGCGCTAAGGTAAGAGAAGGGGGACAGGAGGAGAGCTGAAATGGATGAAAGAGAATGTAAGAGAGAAGATATGAAAAAAAGAATGCAGGAAATTAGGAGGTAAATAGATGCGTGGCTTTATCTGGCAGTCTAGGCCAAAGGCTTTTACTGTCTTATAATCTTAGCAACGCTAACTATGCAGGATAGATAGGTAGAATTAAGATTTTATTTTTTAATGCATTACTGCCCCAGCTAGTTGCCCTGCCCTTCTGCTGAAAGTTGTTACACCCTGAGGGACAGGAGACGGGAACTGTACCTGTTTCCTTGTGTAGTGTGGCAATTAGCTTTAACCACTGTTGGGGACATTGAGGCAAATGAGTCAGATGCGAATAGTTTCTTCTGGCATGCCTCCTACAAGGAGGGTACCCTCTGGCAGATGGGAGGGACAAAGCAAAGTGGTGTGGCCTTTAATTTTTTTTAAATCAGCACAGACAAATGAGCGAGGCTTCTCTTAGCTAATTTTCACTGTCCTAAGAATCCTCCTGCTTTAGCTAGCCATGTGTTGGTGCTAGATTTGGATGACTGCAACCAAGCGAGAGAGAAAGAAGGGTGGCATAAAAATGGAAGGGTATAGATGGCAGCTTCTTACCTGCTCATGAAAAGAAAAGCTTTCTCTTAGGTGCCAGTGAGAAATTTGACATGTCTGCATGTGCGTTTAAAGTTGAATTTTGATCCTGGGTTGGCTTTCTTATGAAGAACCAAAACAAAAGACAATATGTGAAACTAATATGTAACATTTGGAATATTTCTGACACTGAAAATATCAAAGTGTATCTTTAAATGAGATTAATAATTTCTGCAGATGTAAAGATAAAAAAAAAAGAAGAGGTCCCTTATAAATTTCAGTTGGCTTAATTGTGGAATTCCTCACTGATTTCTTTTTTGGTAGCTTCTTGTTACTTACTTTGCCAAATCGTTGATTGATCAACTAAACAGTTCTCTAAGTCAAGCACAGCGTTTTTTAAGGTCTGTTTCAGCACAGTATAAAATAATTAGAGCTATAAACAAGAAAGAAGCAGGAATGCCACAAACCCCCACATATCTATTACTTGTCATCTGTAGAGTCTAGCTGTTAACACAGAAGCATGTTAAAATTAAATGCTGAGCTTTATTTAACATACTTATTTGTTCTCTCATTCTTTGCCTTTACTGTTCTTACCTCAAAGCTCTTTTGTTCACAACATGGCATATTCATGGTCAGGTATAGATACTTATAATCCACAATAACTTGCTGTAGAATTATGCTCAGCTTTTAAAAACAAACGAATGTTCAGTTGGAGCTTTTGTAGCCATTACATAGGTGGCTGTTACAGTCAGTTAAGTATTTTGCAGGACAGATATTAATTTATATCAGGTTGTAAACTAGACAGAATTAAAGATAAATGTCTGTTAGAAATTCAAAAGAAAAATAATGAAAAAGAGGAGGGAGGTATGTACTTGAAAACCACTATTTGCGTGGTTTCATACCAATAACATTCTCATACGTTATTTTGTTTTAAAAATTAATTTACCTTTTTTTATAATTCATCAAAACAGTTTATTTTGCCCACCAATAAGCTCTCCATAGAAACAGTCGTCTCTTAGTAACATACCAAGAATAGAGATCGGGGAATATAGTGCATCTGTGTATACAACCCTTAAAGAGGTATTTGTAGCCGTTAAGGGGGAATATGAGAGTAGTCTTTCCCCATTTCAGTGGGCACAGCACTGCAGGACAACATGTCTCAGTGCTTTCGGGACAGATGTCCTTACACATGAAATACAGGTCACTTCTATCTGCATTATTCCTTGGCCTTTATAGGAACATATCAGCAAACATGTCAAACTGCTGCCCATTACAACTGAGGTTTTATTTTTTGGCTTTAACTCTATACTAGCCAATTAACTACACACTCACTCTTTGCTTTTGGTCATTGTCAACTGAATTCAAAACTGTTTGGGCTTCTGCCTGATTTTTTCCTTGCCTTTCTACATAGAAAAATCTTGAAAACCTTATCACTGGTGTCGCCTTGTGCGGATCTGTAGTTACTCTGCTGGGCACTCCTTTTCCACTGTGTCAGAGTCCAACTGGATGACTTCAGGTGACCCTAGCTCTATCAGCTCTCTTACTGCTTTTCCTCTCTCCTTTTTGCTCTCCCGTGGGTGCTGCAGGGCACCTGTTTGTCCTCTGGTACCTAACTTTGTTCTCTCTGTTCCTTCCATGCACAGCGCACTCTCTGAAGTGATCCAGGGAAATGATTACAACATTTGAGCTCCTCTGCAGCACTGTGTTGATATTTACACTGAGCTGATTATTAGCAAGTTAAGCACATAACTGCACTATAAAACCTACTTAATTGAACCACTGCTTCAGGGGAAGAGAAGCAAGAAGTAGAGCGTGATGCAGGGGCTATGGGTACCTTAAATGTTTGGCCTGGGCCTCAGCCCTAGAGTGGGTGGGGGCCCTGCTATTATTTTATCCGGTTAGAATAGATCAAGGCATGCTTTTCAGCTGATTCTTAGACCACTTTTTAGTTACTAGTTGGTGTATCAAAACAGAGTAATGTCTGCCTTGGCTGGTATTCTCCTCTGATTCAAAATAACCCAGGCCATTTAACACTACTCTAGAGTAAGAGGGTGTCCTCCACAGAGGCTTTTAAGATGTCAAGCAACAGAACACCCTATCCCAGGTTTTGATTAAGGGAAAAGGTGGTTATCAGCTTTGGTTTCAGGCCCAGACTAAGTGAGGGAATGAAGACAGAGTTAAGATACTTCTTGTGTCAGCATGTGGTTATTAAAAGAACTTGTCTGGAGGCAAAGAAGAGGCCTAGGAACCAGAAGAAACCAGGCAGATTTAAAAACAAACTCTGTTTCTCTCTGTGTGGGGAGAAGGAGACAGAAAGACAGTATCTGCTGAAACATGGCTTTAAAAACTCTGTGTAGTTAATCATAATTTGCAGCACTAGCAGGCAAGCTATTTCAGAATAAGGAACGGGCACACTGTGAGGGGTCTCTGTTTTCTGTTGTTCCAGGGGAATGTTAGGATATTATGAACTACCAATGACATTTTAGGAGGCTGAGCGAAGAAGAAAGAGGAGGCTGAGGTGTGAAAAAAAAGCAGCAGAGTTTTAGAAGCTGTGGGGACTTTCACACCCCTTTGTCACAGCCTAGGTATGCCCATCCCACCCTTGAGACACTCTTTGTGACACTCTTCCCTTAGTTCTCGTTGGCTGTCTCCATGCTCAGGTCTCAGACAGTTGTCAGTCCTTGCTCTACAGCCTGCATCATCTTTCAGCAGCCACAGTTCGCTTCCTTTACCTTCCTTGCGGATGGTAATGGGACAGGCTGGGGACCTTGTCCTGATGGGGAGAATGGATGTGGGAAAAGGAAGAAGGCAGAGCACTGATAGGAGAGCAGGAAGCCCTGCGGTGATATTGAAAGGTGGTCTATATGGAGGGAAGCAATTCAGCCTAAAGTAGCTGATCTCCTCTCCCTGGGCCCTAGCGGAACCTGCAGATTGCTGCCCTCAGCAGCTGTCAAAGGCTGTGTCTACATTAGCCATTTGTTTCAAAGCAACAGTGCAGTTTGGAGGCAAATCCTGTCATTGTCTCCATTTACCATGTGGTGTTTCAGTTCTCAGGGGGGTTTTAGTGCATACAAGCTAAATTCCTTAAGAAGGAAATGAAAACAGTAGCTCTTCTTCACATCTGCTCCACAGGCACCTTAGTGCTAATGGGGACAGCAGGTTCCAAAATAGCATGAGCTGCATCGTCACAAGGTCCTCTAGCACATACCTAACACTTCTCAGAAAGCTCTGAAACACATGTGTAGCGGAGGTGTTTGGCTCTGGGGACCAGGCTAAATATAATCCGGAATAAACCCCCAAAACACATATCATGGAAAAATGAGGTGCCTCAATATCAACTGTTTTGTTCTACTGATCCACTCCTAATGTGCTGAATTACTTTGTCATGAAAATGCTACCTACTTCGCCTGTGCCTTGAGCAGGCTTTGTGATATGGCAAATCTAATGTAATTATCTACCTAGAATGTTGCTTCTATCTGATAGGGGGGGATGTACATCCATTGTATATATGTTAGCTTTAAGACAGCTCTTTAATCACTATTAATGTTGCTTATCTTATCTTGAATGGAAGAGATACAGCAAAACCTGCCAGCAATCACAGTAGTAGGTATGCTGGTACTGTAGGCAAGGATACAGGGAGAGCTGTGGAATTGTACCCCAGAGTGGTTAAAGGCACATGGGCTGAAAACTACACTCAGTACGATGCCTACCCAGTGAGAAAAAAAGAAAAAAAAAGACAGGCAGAGCTGCATGAATAACTGTGACAACATCATTCTCTCCTAAACGGAAGCTACTACGTACTTTCTACAAGGGTAGAAGAAACCAAACAATGTTAAAGTCAGAATGACGAATAGACGAAACAGTCAATACTTACTAATATAATTACAAAATTGTATAAATTCTTAACTGTTGTATTGTCTTTTTTCCCCCCCACTTTTCCTGTGATTTCCATTTATTTTTGAGCTTCTTTATTTGCATAGCTCAGTGACAGTACTGATCTAAGCTTCTGCAAGTACTCTGTGCTCTGTTCTGCTATTGTCACTTAGAGTCAAGATTTAGTTACAGCTGCTCCCAGGAGCCATAACGTGTCCCCATCCCTCACATATCCTACTGTGAATTGAAAACATGTTCTAACAAAATGCTATGAAAGGGCATGCAAGATTATGAAGACATCTTTTTTGGTATGGAAAATTCCCATGTTCTTTTAAGAAGCTGTAATTTGTACAGTTTAATCTTTCTTCTTACCATGTCAGATAAACCTAGACATTCTGCTCTCAGATGATAGCACGTTTGGAGATCTGAGAGAAACAGGGAGCTGCTGGAACATATTGCAGAAGCCTAAAGCACTTAGCAACAGAGAGAGTGTGGGATGGAGCGACAGAAGCCGGAACGTGGAAACAAGTGACATCAAGGCGGCTGCTGGGGAAAGAAGAGTTTTACTTTGTTTGTAATTTCAGTAATTCTGAAGAACTTCACAGTGTGGGAGGTCACTGCATTCTCTGACTCGGCATTATATTACTTTCTATGTGACTGTTTTTCATACTCCTATGATAATGATTACCAAGAGTGCTGGATGTATTAATTTCCTTTTGTAATTCCTGTTTCTCTCAAAAACCAGAAAAGTAAAATGAAGATATTTGGTTTTGCTTCAATTTATCCTGTTAAAACATACTCATGCAACATGAGCTATGAAGAGATGCGTATCAGGAAATAGCTTGATTGCAGAGCTTGGTTCTCCACATAATAATACAGCTCTCCTAACCTAACATAGTAATATAACATACAATGAAGCAGCATTCTTACTTTGTAATAGGTCCAGTCTTTAAAAATCATGTATTCAGGAATGACAGAAGCATTCACCATGATGATTTTTTGTGCTTTGCACTAGAACATCCTGATAGTATACACCAACAATGCATGTCAAGTAACTAGTAAAGAGAAGATGGCTGAGATGCTGACCAGGAGAAATAGAGTTGAGATAAAGAAAAAACGGCTTTGACATCAGAGTGAGTTTTAGAAGTGGATTCAGAAATCAGACTGTTTCTAAGCTCTTCAGGTCCCAGTGAGGTGGAAATGATCTGGAGAACTGGAATTTGACTCAGAAATTGCTGGAAACTGAATGCATGTGCATCTGCAAATGCAAAAATCTCCCTTCTTCTGAACAGTTAGCATGTATTTTAAATGGAGGGGCTGAACAGCTCTAGAGTTGAAACAAAGGCCATAGGCTATACAGGATGCTTAAGAAATTTGGAAACCTTATCATAAATGCCACCTTTTATATTTAATGAGGGTTGAACTAGCCGTTAGCTTGTATTTTCTTCTTCCTCTCTTTAAGTCTCTCTTGTGGTCTACATTATTCAGCCATCTAATTGTGCCAACTTTTCAGGTATTCTCTGTTGGATATAATAGTAAAAGGCAATTATATACATTTACTAAATTATGATAATAACGGAGATGCTACAAAAATGCCAAACAGAAAAAAATTTAAGTAAACATATAATAATGATGCCTGAGCAAGTATTAGTATCGAAATCTACCAAATTTATCTACTCACTGAATTGTAATGTGTACAATTTCAGGCTATTGTTGATATTCTTTAATCCCACATATGACCTGTCAATGGGTAACTAGCCTTTTAAAGGGAATTGGATTCAGCCTAACTAGTGATCTACTGTTTACTTCCAAAATTCTGCAGTAGTTTCAGTTATTAAAATGCAGTAATCACCTTACCAGAAGTGGCTTTTTTTTTTTAAAAAAAAAAGGTAAAACAATATTAAGTTAAATAAAAAAGGACACAAAATGAAGTCACTGGATGAAAGCTGGGCACAGTCATAGAATTATAGAATGGTTTGGATTGGAAAGGACATTAAAGATCTTCTAGTTCCAACCCCCCTGCCACGGGCAGGGACACCTCCCACCAGACAAGGTTGCTCAAAGCCCCATCCAGCCTGGCCTTGAGCACTTCCAAGGAGGGGGCTTCTACAAGAAAATTAATGAAGTAGAGGGACATCCCTAGACTGTAAGAGAAGTGTAGTGTAGACAAGGCATTATCAAATCATTCAGGCTACAAGAGGGTGAACCTGAGAAGTCATCCCATGACACTTACGAACAGCAATCTCTTCAAGCCTTCCAAAACACGCTGGGACCTCTTACAGCTCACTAAAGAAGAAAATATCATCTTGGCCTTAACCTCCCTAGCTCCCATTACTTAGGAACAACCCTAAAGAAACGCTCCACCATTTATACCCTCAGGGCAAAACACTTTTGCTTGAGGAAGTTTCCCACATGTCCCAGTCTACAAACTTCTCAGGGACTAAGCGCCAGACTGTCTATCTACATTTTAATGTCTCTCTTCCATATTAATAGCTACGGAGTTCCAGAGAGGAAGCGTCACCTACTGAAGAGGTTTAAAGACCTGAAATTCCAGTACCATTGCTAAAATATATGCCTCAACCTACTCCCACCTCATGTTTTTCCTTTCTTCTTCTATCGCTCTCAGCTACTGCCTTTTGCTTCTCCTAGGGAAGACCATTATCTCATTATCTCAGATCTCTGCTGTACCCAGCATACATAATTGCCACCATCAGCCTGAATTTTCTGACTCAGAAAATGTAAGTCAAAGGCTTGAGGGAGCTCCACCCGCTCTGTGGAGATCTGCCCGACCCCCTCACCTTCCCATTCAGCACTCCCACTCTGCCTTCTACTTCAACCGCTTCTCCGAAAAACATCTTAAATAATGGAAATTGTAGGAGCAGTAGCATTACCCCCGTTTAATGTGTGAAGGCAGCCAGCATCATTATCATATAGGGAGCTGGTGCTAGATACTAGTCAGTGTTGCTGTGATCGGAGAGAAGTTTGCCCAGTTTTAGATCTGAGAAACTGAGGCCTAGGGTCTGCCACAGCTAACTTAATGTTGTTCCTTGTCCAAACACCCAAACTGCAACAAACAGATATTAAAGTGAAACTATCTCTTTTAGGAATAATTCTGAAGACGGTATTATTTTTTTTCTTCCTCACGTATTTCCCTCTTCTGTTCAGACTGTCACTATTCTCCTGAGTAGCCTCTGGAGCTGTACTTGATACACCTACTTCCATCAGTGTTCAAGGCACAGTTTCTTCTCCTGAGACCCTACTCTTAAACATCACAGGCACTTAGGACGCTGCAGCCCTTTTCCTTTTCCTTTTTTTCCTTTTCCTTTTTGCTTTTCCTTGTACAACAACAGAAGTTGTAGTATCATCTACTACAGTTCCTTCTTCCTCTAGGCCAGATGCCACATCCTACAGCCCTTGCGCTTTACAAGGCAAACTGCAGTCTCTTACTGTACCCCACTAGCAACAGTCTATCCCATCTTGTCATCTCCATATTTTTATGCTCCCAGATCTTTCACTTTGTTCACCTGCGGTGCTATGAATACCAGCCATTAAAAGTGCACCCACACTATTCAAAGCAGCACCCTATCAGAAATACACAACATGATCCCAGATACACTAACTTCAGAGACAGACTGTTCTGGTACTTCCTTCTGCTGTAATTACGTTGTTTTGGTATTTCACACAGCGCAGCACGATGCCAAGCGGCTAAGCCTGTTTAGAGCTGGCTCAGATGCTGAATCTGACGTCAGATCAGGACTGGCACAGAGTCATCTGACCTCTCACTGAAGCTGGGATTTGGCATTATGGCACTGGCCAACTCATTTTCTTCTTATGCTTCCCTGAAAACACACCAATTTTCATTCTCCTTGAACTGCCGGGCTCTTAAAACTATAGATCACATAGGTGCTGGCATGTTCTCTTACATGGTTCTTAGTATGTCTTGGGCTCTCTGGAGGAACGTTGTGCACCTGCAGCAGCACAGAGAGGGCAGGCTCCCTGTACTCTCAGTCCCTGCAAATGATCATGGTGTGAACATGGAGAGCCAGCTCACCGAACCTTCCAGTTTGTGACTGCCTGCCAGCTGAGCTGCCCATGGAGGGTGCCTAGAAAAAAAAAGAGAGGCTCCTAGGAAAGTACATAGTCCATTAAGTTCGTTATTTTAAGGAAATAAACCAAAGATCTGAAGAATTGTTGTAATTCTAGTGCTGGAGAATCCTTTTTGTAGCAGAGCTTAATGATGCTGTCCTTTTTTCTGAACTAGATCATGAGACAAACTACAAACCAGGGGCATAGGCCCTACTTGTAAACTTTAACCTTGAAACATATGATACCGTATGCAATGCACTGGCATGTTTTGTTAGGTATTTATAATCACTGTAGATTTGTCATCTATGTTAATGGCAATGAGGAGACACTGAAAATCTCTTGAGCCCTTTAGGACAGACAGAAAATGTAGTTCTGTGGCAAGTAAGGACTGTTTAATTCATGGCACAAAGTCTGTAAGCAATTTGTTTCTCCTCTCTCTGCAAAGAAAAGCCGAGATATCAGTGGTGTCTTAGAAGGCTTTTTCAAGCATAGATATTTTAAAAAGCAACTCTCTAGAAATGAGATAGTTGTTTTCACATTTCTTCAAGAAAATTTTGTTTCCTAATTAGCAAAGTAGGCTATGGCTATATCAACAAGGAAAGCAGTGCAATCAGAGCAAATTTGTACTGTGAAGCAATTAGTTCCAGGGACAATTCACATAATGCACATTTTGGGGTTTTTTACTTTGGACTCATTCTAGTCTGTTCCTACAGACTAAATCTGCTGTACTAGTTGGAGGATGTCAGGTGTGCTCCTGGAGCACATTTCAACTTACTTGCATTCAAAGGGACTTCAACCCATATAACTCACACTTGGTAACATGAAGCAAGTGCAGGAGCTGGGGATGCTTCAAAAGTGCACTCTTCATCACAACCAAATTGCTCAGGTAGATGCACTCATAATCTCAGGTCTACAAATTAGCTTAGGTTCTTTTTATTCATGTTTGGTACCTTGTGATTGTGCTTCTGATGATATTTAATTTACCTTTGTGCTAACTCAGATAGATGTATAATGCTTCATTTAAGTGAAGTTGTGTCTACCTTCTCTAAGGAGTCATTCTGTCAGTCTTATAATGGAATTACACAGGTACAGCATAACGAAGTTTCCTCCTTTAAGGATAATTTATTAAGCAGCTTGATTGCCAACAATACAGACGGAATAAAATCTAGCTACTTACTTTGATTTTACAAAGATAAATATCGTGCTTTTGTCACTAAATCTAATATATATGCAAGAATATACAAAGTAGATGCTTCCATTAAGCATTTGCATACTACTATTCCTTTTGAAACTAACACTGAAAATAATGGTCTGCCCTTTAAAGCGTTAAGGAAAAAAAGGCTAAGGGAAGGCTTACTTCAACCATATTATCTCTAACAGATGTACTTCTGCTCTCCAGCTTAGTTTCTGCAGGCTTCCATATCAGTGGCAATCGGTTTACCACCAAAAGAAGTCAGAATCCCTCCAGGAAACACCTGCACTTCTACCCATTCTTCATGGTGGCTGGTTGCAAGTCTGGGATTTTAATCTTCCTTCTAGCAACTATTTACTCTTCTTTAGTGTCATTACACTTTTTGATATTGTAGCTTTTCCTACAGCCCTACTAGGAATTTAGTGATGCAATATCTGCAATTCTATAGATACACTGGTAAACATACAATCCTGTTCCTGGACAGTCTTTATTTTATAAAATATAATCAGGGAACAGCATGAATTGCTCTAAAAAGAAATTATTCTGTTTTTTACTTAAACTGAAATAAAGCCAACATGCCCATGTTCCACTATTCTAGAAACTAGTCAAATAACCTTCCCATATGTATCATAGAATCATAGAATCATAGAATGTTAGGGATTGGAAGGGACCTCCAAAGATCATCAAGTCCAATCCCCCTGCCAGAGCAGGAATGCCTAGACTATGCCACACAGGAACGTGTCCAGGCAGGTCTTGAATGCCTCCAGAGAAGGAGACTCCACAACCTCTCTGGGCAGCCTGTTCCAGGGCTCCGTCACCCTCACTGAGAAGAAGTTTCTTCTCGAGTTTAAGCGGAACCTCTTATGTTCCAGTTTCAGCCCATTACCCCTTGTCCTATCAGTGGTTGTCACCGAGAACAGCCTGGCTCCATCCTCCTGACACTCACCCTTGATATATTTGTAAACATTAATGAGGTCACCCCTCAGCCTCCTCTTCTCCAAACTAAAGAGCCCCAGCTCCTTCAGTCTTTTCTCATAAGGGAGATGCTCCACTCCCTTAATCATCCTAGTTGCCCTGTGCTGGACTCTCTCCAGCAGTTCCCTGTCTTTCTTGAACTGAGGGGCCCAGAACTGGACACAGTATTCCAGATGGGGTCTCACCAGGGCAGAGTAGAGGGGAAGGAGAACCTCTCTCGACCTACTAACCACCCCCCTTCTAATACACCCCAGGATGCCATTGGCCTTCCTGGCCACAAGGGCACACTGCTGGCTCATGGTCATCCTGCTGTCCACCAAGACTCCCAGGTCCCTTTCCCCTACACTACTCTCTAATAAGTCATTCCCCAACTTATACTGGAACCTGGGGTTGTTCCTACCCAGATGCAAGACCCTACATTTACCCTTGTTGTATTTCATTAAATTTTTCCCCGCCCAACCCTCCAGCCTCTCCAGGTCTCGCTGGATGGCAGCACAGCCTTCTGGTGTGTCAGCCACTCCTCCCAGCTCGGTGTCATCAGCAAACTTGCTGATAGCACTCTCTAGTCCCTCATCCAAGTCATCGATGAATATATTGAATAATACTGGTCCCAGTACCGACCCTTGAGGCACTCCACTGGATACAGGTCTCCAACCAGACTCCGCCCCATTGACCACAACTCTTTGTCTTCTTCCCCTTAGCCAGTTCGCAGTCCACCTCACTACCCGAGAGTCTAGACCACACTTCTGCAGTTTAGCAGCAAGGATGCTGCAGAATGCAAAAGAATTACTTGTTCTTAAACATTTTCTAAAATGTTCTAAAATGTTTCTTAAAATTTTCTAAAATTCTGAAGTACTGATATAAGGTCACACTGGCATAATTACATACATCATTATTAGAAATAATAGTATTAATATATACCAAGATAATATAATAATAAATAGCAAAAGCTCAGAATGGTATACATTCTTATTAGAAAGAATAACCTAAAAAATGTAATTACACAGAATTAAAAAAATAGTATTGTTGAAAAAATAAGAAATACCCAAATAACTATGAGAAGACAAAGATATTTTTTCTACTTCCTTGCATAAGCAAGATTTAATAACCAATAAATAACTACCCTTCCACATCATGTAATTTTCTACTGCTGACTTCCAAGCTGCTAAATCTCCTAGTCCAAGGTCAGGCTGTTGCCCAAAACAATTTCTGTCATCTGCCTGAACAAACCTCAATCAGCAGATGCTTTGACCTTGGAGTGAAATATTCTGGCAAGTGAGAGAGAAGCTAGTAAGAATGGAAAATGGAAGCAATGATGCCAAAAACTTTCAAAATTCATACTGTAATGCAGTAAGAAGTGGCCTGAACAGAAATGCATTGATCTAAAAATATTGGAGGTCATCACCAGGTTATTTCAGGTCTGCCTTTGTTTGTTGCCAACGGCTGATTCCTAGAAGAGTCTATTTTGATCCTGTGAGTACTCCCAGACCAAATGCACAACAGAGAAAGTGTTATGATAAGGGTGCATTTGGCTACTCAGGAGTTATATACACAAAGAATAGTGTTATTTCCCTTAGACGATTTCTATCTATTGCATTTAGAGGAGCTCATAATTGTAACAGCAATCACGCATCAGGAGAATATGAAAAAAAATGCTCTGTCATAGCTGGTTTCAAGAGAGATTTGGGAAGGTCTTCAGAACTAATTTATTTCTTGGAATAGGCTATACTTCCTCTCATTTAAAGTTTGTCTTGAGAATCTTTATGAGATGAAGAAAATGCATGATGGTTTTAAACAAAATATGTCACTACTTTTTTTTTTCCCCAAAATAAAATCTTGGCTACTAGATGCCTAGCAATCAGCTTAAGCTAAATGTAGCTAAAATGGAATTCACTTCTGTGCTGCATCTCTGCTACTTCTTTTCTCACATTCCATAGGAAATAAAACCATCTTGCCTGTCTCTTTGCTCAATAAATTGGATGTTGTCTTTAGCTCAGGCCTCTCTGGAGGTGTTTATGCATACAGCTAAGTGTTCCGCCTTTTTAGTGTGTTTCTAAGGTGCAGCTTTCATGCACATCACTAAAAATCTTGTTCTGGCTTTCACATTTTCATGCTTGGAAGGGTTTTGCAGGGCTTTTGTGCAAGACTTCTTTACTATTGTTCTAAACTAGCCTTAGGCATAGCTTCTTCACTGGAAGAACCCCTACAGCTTCCTGAGATTTGAGACAAGACCTTTGAGTGAGACAGGACATTTACCTCTGTGGTCTGTCTAGTGAACCAAAATTAGTACATCCTCCGAAGAAATATTTGCAGGTCCCTGGAAGTCTTTCCAAAATAAGCTATATCAGTTGATGTCTACTTGCGTAGAATGTGCTTGTAAACTGCAGTCAAGCATGTCTTAATCAAATAAAGAAAACAACAGGAACTGTAGGTAAACTATCTCACTGAAGCAATAGTTCCAAAGATTGGAAAGTCACTAATGTGTCCAAGTGCTACTTAGTTCCATAAAGCAGATCTCAGGATCTCTTGTGTTTCAACTTAAATCTCTTACAAACACAGGCAGCTATATAAAAAAAAAACCTGCTGCATTTCCCTCTCCAAAGACTGGTTAACCCACTCAATGCATAACAATACAGCCTGAGTGGGTGAGTCAAATCTCACAGATTGTTCACACTTTCTTTGCAGAAAAAAAAAATCAACTGAACAGGACCCCTTCTCCCATATAACACATTTTCTGCAAATCAGCTGAAATCATCTATATGCCTAAGAATATTTTTGTAATCATGAAAAGAAACTGAGAAAACCTTTTTTATGAGCATTCATGTGTACATTAAAAAAAATATTACTTCTGTATTATAACTTTGAAAGCTTATACTTCCTCTTTGGCACTGAAGCCTTTCATATGACACATCCAAAATACAGTGACAACTGTCACCCCAAACTCAAACACAGCTCTCTAAGAACCTGGCACTTGCACAGTTCTGAGCCATTGCAGTTCTTTTTCATGTTGATCACTCTTTTCCCTTCCTCTTACTACACTGACGCACTAGATCAGAAAGAAAGCCAAGAATCATTTTCAAGTAAGAACTTAGTATTTTCCTTCTCTTAGCATTCACCTGCTTTAGAGCTGTCCCAAATCTGCGTGTGAATCAGAAGATTCACGAGCTTCAGCTACTTTGTTAATGTACGTTGCAGAGTTCAGAGACAATTCCATCATTTGACAAATTCTGTATACTGCTCAGTGACAGGAAAAGCACTGGAATACTTAACAAATATGTGTCACCATCTCAGTAAAGGACTCAATTTGCTGCTTTGTTTGAAAAGCTATCTATATTATGTCCTAAATAAGGCATTTCTGCCATCTTTGCAGTCAGGCATATACCTTCCTAATTCAGGACACATTTCTTTATTGTGCAGAAAAAAAAATACAAATGTTATCAAAATATGACAGTGTATCATCTCATAACTAACTCTTCCACTGAAAGGCAGCAGGTAGCCCTTAGGTAAGGTTTGGAATCCACAAATTCTGTTTGAATGTAAGGCATCTGAGTCTAAAGACACTATTAATAAGCCACAAGCAGCTCTACCAAACAGGCCTAAAACACAAAGGGCAGAGGGATGGGAAGGAAATTATGACAGTATAATGCCTCATAGCTACTCATAAAAGCCCTGTATTCCCAGATCTGTCTCATTAGTTGTGAGTATGAACTTGCACATCTGCTTCCTGTACAGTTAGTTATTTGAAAGGTTCATTGATTCCAGCAAACAGTTTGTCTCTCACAAGCTTAGTGCAAGTTCTTTTTTTTTTCCTCACATTGCTAAAGTGTACTCTTCCTATTCAGCAAGTTAGTTCACCTCTTCCAGCTATCTGATGGCTTTCTAAAGACCTTTATCAGCCAACTCACAGCTATTCTTTTCTATCATATCTGATTCCTCTATACCACATAAGCAGCAAATGCTGTTGTATCATCATACAAGACGTTTTGACATTTTGTTTCCATGACTTTGTTTTCCTTGCCTAACTCACAAACTGAATTTCTCCGTAAGAATAAGCACATACCTGCCACCGCTTCTTTTTTTAGAGTTACTTCTGGTTTTTAAATCCAGCAATGCACTCTCACTCAAACTGCAGATTCTCACTGGCGCCTACAACCAGGCAAGCACACTGCAAGTAGACTAAATGCAGATCCCAGTTCTGAATATGCTAGTCCATAAATATGTTAAACATTATTTTCAAGTCTCATGTCTTCATCAGCCTATCAGCCTGAAGATGCTAAGTGATGGCCCAGAATCACCTCAACTCAGACTTCTTTTCCTAGAAGTGTCAAGGAAGAGGTGACATAAATTTAGCTCTTTCATCTCTGGGAACTGTTAAGTTAGTGGTAATACAGCATCCATGACTGCCTCTGTCTTGGAACATCAAACAGCAAAATCTGTAGGAACCATAATTCAGGTGTACCTCTGCACCAAGCATCCTAGGAAGGGATCTAAACATGCATCTCAGAATTCCTCATAGGAAACAAACTTTGATGTAGCAAATAGGGTTCGGCAGACGTGACCACAGCCCCTGTGCCCTGATGCCGCTGGACACTCTTCCTGCCCAACTCTGCTGTGGTCGTACAGAGTTTCCCCGCATTGCCATTCACACAAGTGGAACAGAAGTAAGCAGGTAGCTGGAGTTAGCAACAAAGTTTTTCACCTTTCCCATTCAAGCCTACTCTTGGCCACAAGAGCAAACACTTCCTATGTAGGCTTTTGCTAACTTAACTCTCTGTGGGTCCATCCATTTCTGAGGCAGCTTTCTCCTATCTGACCTGGTGGTATTACATCACAGGTTGCTAGGACCTCTCTACAGCAGTCAATGGATTTGCCTAAATTTCATTTCTTGGGATCTTGTCTGTGCCAAATCTCCATAATCTCACCTATTTTCTCCCTAATTTTAGTGTAATTCAGATTATACACTAAATATTCACCTACCAATGATGAATAAATCATTAGCCTTCCAATCAACAAATCACTTTTTTTTTTCCTTTTTTTTTAGGATATAGGGCTATATGTAATTCAAAGAAGCACTATAAGCTTTCCAAGTCATACAGGTCCTGATAACGTTTCCTCCATTTTTTAAGGAAGTTCTTCTATCATGGTTGCAACTTCAATAGCCATCAATATCTTACTGTTTTGCACACACTAAGGAAGACTCCTGAAGAATCTACAGTCTTTCTGAAGTTAAAAAAATTCTGTTCATTTAAGCCTTTTTTGACTTTTGGACCCATTAAATGTTTGACCCATTATGTGTCAGATGGAGAATACCTGAAGTGCAAATTTGAGTCTTCTTCAGAACAGTAAAACAGGAATCAACGTTGTAAGCATCCAAAATTGCACTAACATACGCTCCATGATGCTTGCTGCGGTGTAGTGCGTTGCTATGGTTCTTCCACCCTGGGTGCCGAGAGGGTCGGAACTACCGTTCTTACACTAAACCTCCACCTAGCGGAGTGTGCATACTTGGACCTAATTGACAGGAACTTCGGACTGAACACTCTTCATGAGCTGGCTGATCAGCTACGCCCTGCTTAACCTCCCAGTGGTTAAAGCTTTATCGTTACATAGTTCTATAACCTTCCCTTTGGGAAATAGCTATACTCCCTTTCACTTACTGTTTTCTTTGACTCTGTTTCTATGGCTGAAACACTAATACAAACTGCTAATGTTACATTCAGTCCACCATCTGCTCGCCAAGTGTTAGAGATATGCAAAGTTTTACTCAGCAGTCTCATTTCCAGTCTCTCAAATTCCCCTCGAAGCTTCTAGGCACTGCTGCTTTGTTAATAAGCGCCCGTCTCTTCGTCGCCGTGAATGTGAAGATCAGCCCTTGGGAATACAGCACCATCTAGCGAGGCAAACTAGCTCAGACCTTCAAATGGACGTGAATGCCACCAGCAGCACTCGCAGTGGCACAAGCTGCCTTTCACAAGAGGCTGGTGTTTATTAGTCATCTGGAATCCATCACAAGAAGCTCTTTGGTTAGCCTGGCAAAGCACAGGCAAAATCTTTAAGTGTGGCAGTAACTGTTCTCCAAGCCAAGTTCTCATATTTCAGCTCTCTTGTAAAATTTGTCTCTGTATTCAGTCATTTCTAAATCCCAGCATCAGCACCTTTGTGCCATATCTTTTCTTTGCAGGTTGCATTTTATACTGTCTCCACAGAAGTCTGAGGAACCCCTTCCCTCTTGCATTCAGCCATTTGCTCCCACCTAAACACTTGCCACTGGAATTAACTGCACACATACGGAATTGCCTGTAGTGATTCCTGCTGATACTTTCCCATAGTCACACAATACCTGTTGGGCAATGGATCTACACAACTCCCAGCAGGTAACAATACAAAATCAGTGTGTAAAATTAGTCAGACCTATTAGTCATAACAGTATTTAAATTTTTGGATGTTCCCCATAGTGTCTAAATGATTTCTACCTTACTTCTCTGGCCTGGCTAATGCAGTATTTTCTCGTTCTCATCATTCAGCATGCCAGTGCTGCATCTCTCTGGTCGTTCAAAGGATAGTTCCTATACTGCCATCTATGAATTACTCGGATGCACTTTTCAGGTACTTCTAAGCTTCACCCCTCCCTATTGATCCTTTTCCATTCTATGGCAAGAAACTGCCTCCAGCTGGGCCTGGCTGCTGGGATTCATTGGTCACTAATCAGTAGTTGAGCTTTTACTTCCATGTCTTCAGTTAAGCTGTCCCTTATTCTCATCATTGAAGAGAGGCTTAGGGAGCTGGGGCTGTTCAGCCTGGAGAAGAGGAGGCTGAGGGGAGACCTTATCGCTCTCCACAACTACCTGAAAGGCAGCTGTAGTGAGATGGCTGCTGGCCTCTTTTCCCTAGTGAATAGCAATAGGACAAGAGGGAACCGGTTCAAGCTGTGCCAAGGGAAGTTTAGATTGGATATTAGGAAAAACTGCTTCACTGAAAGGGTGGTGAAGCATTGGAATGGGTTGCCTAGGGAGGTGGTGGAGTCACCATCCCTGGACATGTTTAAAAAACGGCTGGATGTGGCACTTCAGGAGATGGTTTGGTGTTAGGGTGGTGTAGGGCTGTAGGTTGGACTTGATAATCTCAAGGTCCTTCCCAACCTTTATGATTCTATGATTCTATGATCATCACAATGAACAGGGCAACATGGTCCGTTTCCTCTACGTCCCTCCCAAACTCCTTTATCATAATGCCTATAAACAACTTGAAAACACGTAGGTTGTTATGGCTACCTCCTATAACGCTGATAAATACAGGCTGGTCGTCTGCTAGTTTGCCATCATTTTTTTTAACAGACAGATATAACCGTTCAGAGGGTTAGCACACTTCCTTCTTTTATCTGCCGTGGTGCGGTAGGCAAAGCTCAGTGATGCAAGCAGTGAGTTCAAAACCACATCCTTGCTGAAATACGTTATTGAAAAACCATCCCTTAAGGTACCTCCTGGCCTTGCCCAAGCTCCCTTTTGCTCGCAGCGGGCCCAGCCGCCGCCCTGGCGCAGGGAGCCCGCGAAGCTTCTTCAGCTGCCTCTTGGCACGACGGAGCCTCCGAGAGAGAGAGTGGCTCTTCCACCTGCTGGAGATCCCTCGCTCGCCCCGCCGGGGGCTACGGCCCGATCCCGAGCGGAATCTGCTCTCATTCCAGGGGATGACGGCAGATTCCGCCCCTCCCGGAGCGGGGGGTTCAGCGGGGCGGCCGTCAGCGCCCCAACCGGGCCCCCGCGGCCGCCGCCTCCGCCGCCCCTGCGCTCCCCGCGGGGCCGTTGCCCGCGGCCGTTGCCTGGCGACGCCGGCGCGTCCCCGCGGTGGCCGGGCCGGAGCATGGCGGAGCTGGCCGGGCAGACGCTCCCCGCCTCGATCCGGCAGCCCCCGCCGGCCTCCTTCTTCGGGGCCGTGGCGCCGGGCAACCCCGTGGTAGACAGCTTGGAGGCCGAGCTGCGGGACGTCGTGGGCTTCCTGAGGCGGCTGCGCGGCGCGGGGGAGGCCAAGCCGCAGCAGCACGACCTGCACCGCCGCGGGTAGGGGCTGCGCCAACGCCCCCTTGCCGTCCCCGCCTGCCCCTGCCTCAACCCCCCCCCCTTTTCCTCGGCTGCTCCCCTCCTTCTTTGGTGTCGCCCACCAGCCCTTTCCCCTCGGCCGCCCCGCGGGGGCTTTCCCCGCGGCTCCCGGGCTGCCCTTCCCGGCCCGGCGCCCGCCTCGCCCCTTCCTGCCTTCCCGGCTCCCTCCTCCTCACGCCGCGCCCCGCCGGCCCGGGAACCTGCTCCCTCCCGCTCCCCTGGCCTGGGAGCTAACCAGGAGGTTGTTCACCCGGGCTGGCTTCTCCACCAGTCCTCCAAAACACTGGCA
Source organism: Trogon surrucura (assembly GCA_020746105.1). NCBI lineage: Eukaryota > Metazoa > Chordata > Aves > Trogoniformes > Trogonidae > Trogon > Trogon surrucura. Next base: position 170,290,708 of record CM036617.1, on the reverse strand, counting down.
ATCCGTTTTCCTTTTTAAAAATATTATTAAAACCCTTCCTCAGAAAGTTTGCAGGTGATGCCAAACTGCGTGGTACAGTTGATGTGCCAGAGGGGTGGGATGTCATCCAGAGGGACCTGGGCAAGCTGAAAAAGTGGGCCTGTGTGAACCTCAGGAGGTTCAGCAAGGCCAAGTGCAAGGTCCTGCACCTGGCTCAGGGCAATCTGCATTATCAGTACAGGTTGGGGGATGATGTGATAGAGAACAGCCATGCGGAAAAGGACTTGGGGTACTGGTGGACATGAGCCAGCAATGAGCGCTCATAACCTGTAAGCCAAATCATATCCTGGGCTGCAGCAAAAGAAGCGCAGCCAGCAGCTCGAGAGAGGTGATTCTGCCTCTCTGCTCTGCTCTGGTGAGACCTCACCTGGAGTGCTGTGTCCAGCTCTGGAGCCCTCAACACAAGAAGGACATGGACCTGTTGGAGCTGGTCCAGAGGAGGGCCTGCTGGAGCACCTCTCCTGTGAAGACAGGCTGAGCGAGTTGGTGTTATTCAACCTGAAGAGGAGGAGGCTCCAGGGAGGCCTTATAGTGGCTTTCCAGTACCTGAACGGGACCTGCAGGAAAGCTGGAGAGGGACTGCTTACAAGGGTGTGTAGCAATAGGATGAGGGGCAGTAGTTTTAAACTCGAACAGGGTGGATTGAGATGAGACATTAGGAAGAAATTCTTTACTATGAGGGTGGTGAGACACTGGAGCAGGTTGCCCAGAGAGATGATGGAGGCCCTATCCCTGGAGGAATTCAAGGTCAGGCTTGATGGGGCTCTGAGCAGCCTAATCTAGTTAACTATGTCCCTTCTTACTGCAGGGGGATAGGACTAGATGACCTTTAGAGGTCTTTTCCAGTTCAATGCATTCTGTGATTCTATGATTCTATGAAAATCTGACCACCACTTTTTTTTAAGCAGTTCCTAGAAGTTAATACTTTAGGGGAAAAACACAAGATGCTGTGGAAGTTGGCAGCACTACTGTTGGCTGTATCAGAGCTGCTTGAGCTTTCTTGTAGGAAAATCCCTTCACTGTGCTGGAGCAACTGGCAGCCCACCAGCAAGTTGCTGCTGTGTGTGAGGGTGAATACTTTTGGGTGCGTACATGCCTTTAAAAGATGCGTTTGCAGTCGGGCTACATGAGGATACAACCACACAGTTCTTTTTGCACATATGTCTGTGTCTATGTCGGTATATTTTTATACACATAGATGCAGGCCAAGCATATGGCAAGTATAATTGTGCATATTTGTTTGCTCGCATACATGCATGTCTGTGGGTATGCGTAAATCTAGACTTTGTAATGCAGTGAAGATGGAGCAACTGGCATTGGTGTATGATTCATAGTGCATGCATATGTCAGCTGTAGACTGTGCATTTCTCATGTAGCTCTCCCTACTACATTTAGGTAGATATGAGTCCAACTGCTTCTTTTAAGGTAAATGTTTTTTTCTATTGTTATTATCTGAACAGTGTTCTAATCTAAATTTATGTCTTTAACATAAAAAAAGGAAGTTTTCATCAAAACTTCGTTCAAAAACAGCACAGGAGTTAGATTACAGGGTGGTTAGCTTATCACTTACATGCAGCTTCTACCTTTATGTATTTTACTCTGTAGTTTCCTAGATATAGTCCACAAATGACCCTTCTCTAAAGGAGCTATATGCATTTTTGGGAGGTTCTGAGATTCTGCAGCCTTATGTTTGGAGGTCTTTGCTTTTCTAAGCTATCTGGATTTCTAATTTGTGTATGTGACGTGTTCATCATCAGGTCTAGGCCTAGATGCAGATATCAATCTCCAGACTTTTGCCTCCAGTGTTTTTGATCTCAGTAGGCTGGCTGTTTATATTGCTTCAGCAGCTGATTTCAGTGCTTTGCTATTTCTAAACCATTCTGTCACTTTAGACTCTTTTTTACTCTAACTGGTCTGTATTCCTACTTTGAAAGTTATCCCCTCTAGGCCCCTGAGAAGAACCATCACTTAGCTGCTTCAGGCAGCACTAAAACTGCTAGTAATGAACGCATTCATTATATATTCTACACACTCGTTATATCTTCTGGGTGGGAATTGGGTATGCTGAATCTGATCTGTTTGCAATGTTATGCCAAGTTACCTTTTTTTGTGAACAGTGTCTCAAAGCCTTTCTTTAACTTTATCCTCTCTAATGTTTTGACCTGAGTAGGCCCTGTCTTACTTGAACTGGTATTTTGTAGATGTAGTGGCCCATGTCCACACATAACTCAGTTGACATGAGAATGTTTTCTCGTCCAAAGAATTTTGCAGTGTTCATCCTGGAGATGAGAGCTAGTGCTGCCTCGATCTCGATCCCAGAACTCACTGGTAGTGATGATCCATACCAAAATTCCAGGACATTGAGAGCATCATGTAACATAAAGCTCCCAGTATTTTGGTTATTAGCATGTGTTCAAGAAGCTAGCAAAGTCACGAGTATTTATTTGTGATTGTAAACTTTCAGGATTGTTTCTCCTGTGGCTCACATTGTTTGATAACTCAAAAATGGAGCATGTGTTGCTTGCAGAACCAGCTCTAGACTAGTTGTTCTTAAGAATTTTGAAGGTAATGGCTATTACAGATGCTTTTCTAAATGCTCTAAAGACTTCTTGCTGTGTCATTTGTCAGGCTACTTTTCCTGGCATGGGTTGAGATCACAGTGTTCTTGTTCTTCGAGGAGCAAGAAAACTAGCTTCCAAATGGCAAGTACGTTCAGTTTAGAAAAATAAAATTGTCAGCTTCATTCTTCCAGTGCTGTCAGCCTTTGGTGTTGATAAGTCAACAGTAAGGCCGTAATTTAGGCACTTACAGTGTTCTAGTGTAAGAAACAAAAATTACTGAGGACCTGCCCTGTACTGGAATTATGTCTTTTCAATCAGAAGTAGCAATCAAACGTATTTTCCCCTCAACTAAACAAGAAGTTGTTTTACCCCACTTCTCTTGGTAATGGGGCTATCGAAGGATTACTTTGAACTTGATTTTGTCTCGCGTTGTGTGCCTTAGTCACTCTTCATTTACTACACGTAGTAAAGATTTCTGGCCCCGAAGTATGGCCATGTGGGTCTTACCCTGCACACACTATTGGGGGTTGACCTTAGAGATTTTTTTTGTAATTATTCATAGAATGATTGGACATAAAGAAGCTTCACCTCTGAGCTCCTACAGCCCAGTATTTTTTTAAGAACTCAGTTGCCTAACTTGTTCCTCTGGTGTCTTGCAGCCTGTTTAAAGGAAAGGCTGATGAGCTGTTTGGGAAGTATCTCACTCTCCTCTTTTGTCTGTGTCAAAGAAACATTCCTGTGTCATGAACTCACTTGTAGTTAGTCATGGCATTGTAGCAGATACAGTTTACCTTAATCTTCCTGTTGAAGCTGAAAGTCTAGTTACAGTTTTCACTACTTTACAAAACTGGTTTGTTACTTGTCTATTACATCTAAGAATCTCATGTGTTAATATTAGCATTCAAAAGAAAAAAAAAAGAGGATGACCTTCACTGGGGACTGTCCAGCTGATCGGTCTTAAAGAAGTTTATTACTCTCGTCTTCCAGAGGTCTGTCCATAGTCACTCTCACTGTCTGTTACTTTACAGGCTTGCAATCTGGTAATTACTGTGGGGTTTTTTGTTTATTTTTGTTGTTGTTGTTGTTTATTTATTTATTTCCTTCTTTTTTCTTCCTCCCCCATCAGTAGTATCCATCAAACCTCTTGGACTCTGAAAGTCGCTTCCTAGACTTTTTCCTTTTATAGTCCAAGGGAACTCTGCTCAGATACCTGACAGATTCCTTAACTTTGGAGACTCTTTATCCCTGCTAAACTGGATCGGAATACTTTTCTCAGTATAAGAACTCTGTAGCCACTCACACTGTTAATTTCTTGTGGATGGACCAGGAGAGACTCATTCCCTGTTTGGAAGGTGCTCTTCTTTAGAAAGGGCTGTCGTTTCCGTGGAAAACATAATGCCTTCAAATGTTTTATTCAGATTGTTGCTTTTGGCCTAGTTTGTGCTGTTACTGCATTTTTTTCTTTAGGTTACACCTCTAGAATGTCCTACTTATTCCTTTGCTGCTTATTTTCAAGAACTGAGGATTGTGCTGAGATGATACTTACAGGAAAAAAAAAAGGATTATGACTGTTGCAATTTTTTGGTGTAAAGACAGGTTTTTCATGCAGCCATCTGTTTAACCTTGAAATGTAAAGGTGGCTGACAGCTTTTGTGTGGCAAAATGATGTTACTTGTGGTTTTTTTAATTGGGAACCTTCTTATGGCTATCTGGAAGACTGTGAGAATGGATTCCAAGTTCCTGAATGTCAGGAAAAAGTTTAAGAAAGTGTCTTGTATTCTGGTCTACCATCACTGTCTTAAGACATTGAAATGTTCCAGCCATCTCACACCAGTAAGCATAACATTTACTCGTGAGAATTCAGCTAGAAGGTGATTTTCAAACATTAACTCTTCTCTTTTTGGTTGTTTTGCTTCCTCATAAATTGCTGCCTATGAATAATTTAGCTGTTGGGGTTTCACAAAGCACTCTTTGCTGAGGCTTCTGTACAAGTGATTTGTTAAGAGAAAAACTGTAAGAGATGCCTGGCACTGTGAGCACTGTCAATACTATTAATAATTTGCTAACAGGATTCTTTTCTGAAAATTCCCTGTGCTTATTATCAGTCTGTCTGATCAATTATTGTTTCCCAGTTTGAATATGGCTTTCTAGAGGGAGTCGAGGGTGGGAAACTTGTACAGATGAAGGCACTAGCCTATCAAACAGCACTCAGTAGGGATTATAATGCTGGCGTGATGTAGACAGTTCCTCTGTGGAGGAGGCAAACTGCTTAGAGCCAGTTAGTGTTTATGGGAGGCTCACTGGCCTAGCCGAATAAGTAATTTGTTACACAAAGTTATCCTTGATGACAACTGTGGGTAGAATAACATGCAGAGGCAGCAGAAGAGCATTGCAGCTATTGCCATAAAATCCCTTCTATTTTAACAAATGTGTCATTTGCTACTCTGTGAATCCTACCCTTCGTGATTTAAAAATCCCAAACATTTCATATCAAATGCAGTTCATGCTAGAGGCTTTCTAATGATTTTCTTCTTTTGTGAGTCATGGTATAGCTCTGTATACCATGAGCTCTATAGCTCTGTATACTCTCTAGCTCTATATACTATCTAGCTCTGTGGTTTATTCCATGGCTACCAGTTCCGAAGTTTGCTTCTACCTGACACACATTGTTCTTGTGGGATCTTTTTTTCCCACTCTTAGCATTTGTAGTTTCCAGTCCAATAATTGCTGTGAGCTGTAATTAACTGAGTTTTTTTTTTTAAAAAAAATATCACATTGTTTCTTCCAACAGAACCTCTGAAATACTAGCTGAAAGGTGGACAGATTTTCCACTTGTGACCGTGCTTGAACAACGCAAGAGGATTAACACCAGTACATTGTAATAAGGATTGACACAGGAGAAAAATCATCCTATTTTAAATGTTTGATAAAAACTGGTGACAGAAGAGAAACCCAGAAATGTCCGGGGCTGTCTGTTAAATTCAGTTTTAATGATACTTTGTTTTGAAATATTTAGATGTTCAAATAGGTTTGGAAGAAAGGAGTTTTCACGATTTGAAGTTTTTCTGATTTGTTTACTTGTTATGACAGGTCTACTGCCAGTTTAATCTGAAACCTCTTCTGCTCTCACTTTTTTTAGAGCAAATACTTTGTTTAATATTTGGATCAAATATAAGCCTCGACTGCCAGAGTGGTATTACAATGAAAAACTTCTGAAAGTTGGTGATTCCCTTGCTCAGATCAAAGTAAGTCATATGAAAACAGGAAAGGCTCAGTCACAGTTTTTGCTTCATTCTGTTTCTATGCTACTTTAATTTTTAATCATATTTTACTGGAAGCAATTTAGAAAGTAGCAAAAACTTTTACAAAATAATTCTAGTGAGAGTTGGTGGTTTGTATCTCTTGTTTATTATTGTAAAGTTGCTCTGTTTTTTGATATGTTTTCTATATCTGCATTTTCTGTTCACCTATTGCCTTTTTAAACATGCCAAAATCTTTCTCTAATATTTGTTTGATGTTTCAACGTGGTAGAGTACAATATCTGACTGCGTAAGGATGCTGCTGAAGTACAAATTAACAATGACAGAACAGTGATGGTGTGTTCCACTCCAATTCAATGCTCAGTTAACCAAAGGTGAATGTAAAGAATTGTCAGGAGAGGAACACAGAACAAAAAAACAGAGTGCAATTACATAGTATATTACTATATGTATTGATGATGTTCCTGCATCTTGAATTCTGTGTGCACTTCTGATCTCCTTTAAAAAGTTAAACCACAACTTAGAAAGATTCAGGAGCTGAATTGTGCAAGACTTTGAGAGTATTTTGTGGAACACATCCAATGAAACTGTTCTTCCGTTATTATGTCGCTTATGGAATCCAGAAAGGGTAAATATTATTTGTGCTATTTATGGAAGGCGTATGTATGTGGCTAATAGGTGAGCTTTTCTGCAGACCATGGCAAAGGTATGAGTATCATGCAGATGTCAGGAAGTCTTATATATCCTTTACTGCATCTGCCCTAAGGAATTCTGCAAAAGTGTGCTGCCTGCTGGGTAAAGAACAGCAAGCTGAAGCTGAACTTCAGCAGCACTTAACACTCACTGGTAGGTTGAAAAAGGCATAAAGAAGAGTCCATAGCTGTGGAGTTATTATTTGAGTTATTATTTTTATACAGTTGAAGGTATACGTTCATGGTGTAGCTTTAGAAATGCTCACAGAAATTCCTAAGAAAGCTTGAATAACTGCATTTGTTAACAGCCACTTCATTGCCTAGGCAATTCCATTATTTTTTTTTTTTTCATGTTCATGTTTTCCTCAAGTTTCCATAGCTTCTGGGCCCTAGGATTTCCTTGGAATATTACATGAAGCTTTTGGCGCTTGTGAACTGCTGCTTTCACATTGTACTCAGCGAGGTTATTCCAAACGCATCAAACGCTGCTTCCTCTACTGTACCCTGGCATCCCATAGCACAACTCGAATGTAGTAATTTGGCCCTTATGTTCAAGGTGCTTAATGACATGGCCCTAGATTGCCTAAAAATAACTTTCTTCTTGCAACTTCAGTCCTTTAGTGTAGTGTGATTTTCTACAGTAAAGTTACCAACGTCATTGAAAAAATTGTTTTCCTAGCTAGCCTAAAACTTTAAAATGAACTCTCTTTGCATCTCACATTTTAAGTGCATTTCTTTGACTTTGCAAACTTAAGTTTTCATTCAGTCCATTTTTTTCCCTGGAGGAAAAAAAAAAGAAAAAGCATGAGCTGAATGCTAGCTACCCATTCATGCATTACCAGAAAGGTGAATATGGTGTAATGCCAAGTTCTGTGGTAGTTGGAGTAAAGCCTATTTTGTAAGTACCCCTCTTGATTCCTAGTTGAAAACCACTGGTGGTTATTTTAAATTTTAATCCGCTTTTTGTTGTATAGTACTTAACAATACATAGTCTTTAAAAATGAATTACTGAACATGAGTAGACAGTGGGTAAGCACCAACTTAACTTCATGTCCTCCTGCTATTTTTTAATGCCTTCTCACTTTAGATCCCTTCCTATTATACATCTGCCATGTATGTTTTGGGACACACCTAAATTCATTATGTCATATATCTGGAAATTATTTAGCCCATTAGTCATCATACTGATCAGTACTGACTCATTTTTAACCCCTTCCTCTCTGCCTGTATCTGCGTGTTTTCTCTGGTCATATATATGTATTTTAAATTGTTTGGGATAGAAATTACTTTTTTGTTATCTATCAGTACTTAGCTTAATGATAGTCTGATCCATGACTTTGGATTCTACGAGTTATTACATGCTGAATCTATGTATTAGATTACACAAGTACCCAGCAGCCCATAGCTGCCCATGGAAAGTGAAAGTTTCTGTGTATGGCTTCGCACACCAAAGAAGACAGTAGGGCCATGCAAGTGGGACTTCTCAGATGATTGAAAATTTAGGGTAAATGTTACCACAGTGGTAGAAATTCATATTAAAAAAGAATGAGTGCAAAGCAATACTTTTGAATTTTCTGTGATTAAAAATTAAAGGATAGTATTTACAAAAATAAATTTGTAACTTTTTTTCCCCAGAGTGTATCATGGTGTGTGTGTGTGTGTGCTCAAATTAGTGAAGTTGGCAGAGAAACCTCTAAATAATTGCTGCAGGAAGTGGTGGAGGTGATTCAGTAACTGGTACTTCCACATGTGAGTCAGAGCTGAACCATAGTCTCAGCATGATGTTGGGGTGGTTCAGCGTGCTGCTGGGGAGCTCTATGTTGAATGAGACATAAAGCTCAACATCCTGTTTGGTAACAATTCTTAAAGACCCAGGGTCCATTTCTTACCTATTAATGCTGACTTTTGGGCCATATGTAAATTATAGTTTTTACTTGCTTCATTTATCTTATTCTTCCTCTTTCTCTTACAAAAGTCTTTGACATCAGGGTAACAGAGGAGAGAGAAGTGAGGATGTCTGTATATTTTTTGTAAAGTTCTGCATTATGAACTACTTTTCTCAGGGGTGTAGTATCATTATCATTACTGTTGTGAAGCTACACGTCATTCCAGTAACCCTTTGAGTTTTGTACATTACTCCAGGATCATACTTTACAACTGTTCTCTGATATGTAGTATTTATGACTAGTATAAACAGAAAATTACATTGTTGAATGTTCATATGACACTTTGATGTTTTACTTCCAGATGCTCTTTCATACTGATACTTTTTATGTAAAGATAATAAAAAATAACACGTTTTATAGAAATAGGAATGTAATACGCAAACTATAAAAAAGAGCATATTATTCGTTCTTCAGGAGTATAAGTTGGCACTTCTACAGTGCTATGGAAGATATCTTCAGCAATTTGTATCTGGAAGCCTTGATGATATTGTAGATGATGTGCATCGATTTAAATCCACCTTTTTTCCAAATGGTTTCAGAGACAAAAATGCAGCACTTACGGTAGGTCGGAGTGTTTTTTCGTTTGTTTCTTTGTTTTATCAAAGACATTCACAGATTCAAAATAAGTAGCCTATTTTATCCTCCACAAATGTACTTCATAGTCATTACATATTAATGTTATCTAATCTTAATATTTTTTGATATAGATTGCATTGGGATTTAAGAGTCAGATAGCTATGATATGAACATCCAGAGCTACTGTACATTTTAAGGAGCATACAAGTGCTTATGCTTTTGTGGCATAAGCTGACCACTATCAACTTCATGTTAAAAAGGCAATTTTCTCTGAATGGGTTATTCTGTAACTGTTTGTGCTCTGTAATAGTTGCTATTAACGACTGTCAGAGTCAAGATACGAGCAAAATTTGCTAACTGTCCTGTGATTGTAGAAATTTCTGTATGGTGTGATCTAAGAGCTGGGCAGAGTGCAAGAGAATGAAAACATTTTACTGTAATTTGTAGCTTAAATGTACAAAAATGCTACATTTAAGAAAAGATCATGTCGATAAAAAAGCAGCATTGTATTGCTATCAGTAGCTTATTTGCTCACTATGAACAAAAAGGTCAGAATGCTCAGTAGTTTTGTAAGTGCTCTAAGCTTTGGGAAGCTGAGTGACCTCAAGAGTATGTTATTGCTTATTGTGTGTTATTGCTTATTGAGGTAGGGGCTTGCAATTTATCATTTGCTATCCATGGGAGAAAGTGTTTCAGTAGGTGTAGGGAGAATGCTAAAAACATGTTAGATTTTACCTTAAGAAGTTCTTTGCTGAGGAGCTCTATGTTCAGTATGTGGTGGATAGTTTGAAATAAGCTAGTGCGGGTATTTCTGTGATCAAGAACAGCAAAAGGAAAACGTAAGCATCTCCGGTGTGATGAACTAATCAAATTCGTATTCCTTTAGTCAGATTATAGATAGGTGTTTAGTGAGAAGAAAAAAGCACTTTGCTTAAAAGCTAGAAGCATGTGTCAGAAGAGATACTCCATTTATATTATTTTTTGTTTTTCAAACATAGTTCAGCTTGCTGGAGAGAATACAATCAAAGACTGTGTTAATCCATTTTATTTTGGCTTTTTTTTTTTTTAAATGTTTTGTAAATAATTTTGAAGTTCCAGAGATGTTTTTTCCCGTTTTCTTTATCTCTGCCTAGATCTTTAACCAACCCTAGTGCCACATGTTACCATGAGTCTGTACTAAGATGCCTGTTCTGTAACTTGGCCTTTAGTCACTGAGCTATCCCTAACCTTTCAGATACGGAATCTAGTTTGACAGTGATCCCAGCAACTGCAAATGCGTAATGATAACATGTCACATGATTACATCTAAACACTTTGTATGCAAGTTTTTTTGCCAGATCTCTGTGGCTAGTCTTTGTTTTTTTAATGTAACACTAAGGAAATCATAGAAATGGAGTTCCAGGGCTTGAAACTTCTGGGTTATTTTGTAAATTAACTGCAAAATTAATGCAATTTCAAATATTATCAGGTTAGTAGGCTTCTGCAAGGTTGACAGGTGCTGACAAGCCATGTCCCACTTTTTTTCTCACGTGTTGGTTTGTTCAGATGTCATTGTACTTCTGATGAGACTGAGATCACCTTATGTTAGGTATTCCAACGAGGAAAAGGAACAATCCATCTGCAGAAGAGAAAACTAAAGTATGAGAGTGAGAAGTGAGCTATGTGTGATATGAATGGAGAAGTGAAGTACAAAAAACTTAAGACTTGCCTTAATTTACTGAGGACATCTACAAAGAAGCCAAGAATTAAAGCCAGATTCTTTGAATATCAATTTAATGCCTCATTCATCCTTTTTTCCTTCGGCCCTTTTAGCAGCCCTAGTGCACTGGGTGCATTTTCATCCTTTGATGCGGGGGAAGCTGTCTCAGTCTAATGAGTACAGCAGCCTTAAGGCTTTAGCACTTTCTCCATATTTTAATGCTTATTTCAATGTCGCACTGATTGTTTTTCCTGTTGTGCTTGATCTTTTCGTATTCATTTTGTTTTGCTTTGCTAAAGCGAAACGGACGTGTGCCTCTGTTTTAACTGTGTATACTAATTCTGTGTATGTTTCCCTGTGTTTTAGTTCCATGCTTTGCAAGAGAGAAACATTTGTGTTTATCAGGTGGTTTGCAGCAGTGACAGACATCTCCAGAACCAAGAGTCCCTGCAGACTTGTTTCAACGTCTTGTCCTTATTACGACTCACTATGCAAGTGGCTCTACCTCAGGAGGATTTGTGTTGGCTTGTCTACAACGGTACCCCAGGCTTTCCGTTTACATGTCTTTGCTGAGCAGACCCGTGGAGAGAAACTTTACATATATTCCTTAAAGTCACTCTAAGGGTCATGAATAAATCTCTAGTTAGTCCTCAACCACAGTAAGGTGGTTTTTTTTTGTAATTTTTTGTGTTTTTTTTTCTGAAATAAAGGATTTTTAATTTGAAGTTCCTACATAGCATGCCTTCTTCAGGTGGACTGCTGTAAAAGTAATGGCTTTTCCATCATAGCTGTGGCTAGAGTGTACTAATAAAATGAATTCTAACAGCATAGTAAGGGCATTTTTTCAGTGAATACTGATTTTTTTTAAAAAAAAAAAACCCTCAAGATTTTTTTTTTATCAATAAAATGGCTGTGTTAATAAGCTTTTTTGGGTTGGACTAGATGATCCGTGAGGTCCCTTCCAACCTCTAACATTCTGTGATTCTGTGATTCTGTTGTTGTAGCTGAAAATGGGATTGCAGATCTCAGAGTAGAAAATGATTGACATTTTGTATTTTTAAATAGTCTTTAAAGTGTAGAGTTAATAAAACTAAAAAAATAACATATGACATTCAAGAATCTGAATCTCTGTATATGATTTTAGTCTGCTACTTATAAATACTTGAATTAGGAAAAAAACTGAGGAAAAAACGAACTTCTGTGAACTAGGTATAAAGAGAATAGCGTATCAAGATTTTTATTTTGAGAACAACAATCTATTTTTGCTTTAAAAGGCAATTGTATTTAGTCCAAACTCAAAAGACTATTAATAATTCATTCTACTATGATAATTTATTGCAATATAAATCGAGGAGATAGTGGTTTTAATTTAATTTTTGGAAAATTTACTTTCTCTGAGCTCTAGTTGGTTAAAATTCTTATCCTTTTTCTTGCCCTGAAACTGCCATTGGCCTCATTCCCTACTTTTGAGGTGTAGCTTTTTGTTTGTCTTTTACTATGGGAGAAGAATTAAAATTAAAATATATTCACTTGCCATTCTTATGTCCCAGTAGCTGGGTGTGGTACAGGCCTCTGTATCAAGCTGAGCCAATAATCAAATCTAATTAGAAATAGGAAATAATTTAGATTTTCCTCAGTTCCTGATAATTTTTCCACAATTTCTGGCAATAGATTTTTTGTGCCTCGTTACACATTTAACTGATAAAAAGAAATCTTCCTAATGCTTGCTCCATTCTTACTTATTGGGATAATAACACCCTTCCAGATACAACAGTTGACATTGTGATGCCTCTACTGCACTCACAGGTGTCCCTTTCTGAACATTCATACAGACAGAAGAATAGGTTGGGTTTTTTTTTGCCTTTTGTACTTCTAGGGCTGATTTTTGAAAAGCAATTTTGTGACATAGCCTAAATTAAGTAAATTTTTGACAGGATTTTATTTGTAAGTCACTTTGATGTTCTTGAAAACTCTAGTCACAATACATTTCCTTCATTTCACCTATCATACTTAGTATCATATAATGGTGACTTTGTCTGCCAAGATACTGCCACGACAGACTAAAAGAACTATGTAAAAGGTAAGGTTGGTGAGGAGAGGTAGTATTTTAAAGAGGATTGCATTTGGGGGTGAAAATGAGATTTTTCTCTGTCAGTTACTTAATAAAAAGATGATAGAGTACATTTTTAAGTTTTCATTCTTTTATTATACTTCTTCATTGTGTAGGTTTTTGAAGTTAGTGACGCTCAAGAATTGAATGACTTCAACTTTTATAATTTAAAAATAGTTATAGAAAAATCATTAGTTTGGTTTTCAGTCTCTGAAAATAACAACACAGATAATAAAAAGTTCCAGTTAGTTAGCATAACAGATTTCATATAGGATTATATAACTTACATGTTTTTATTTATTTTAATTTACTTTTGCAGGTACTATTCATATTTACACCATATGCAGACATTTGATGATGATAGGTCAATCTGCTAAGGTATGGCAAAAAAATCAGAAACATTTGAAAAATTTACAGAAAATTGGAAAATCCTCCTGTATCTTGCATAACATTGTACCTTTTCTATTCCATTGTCGTTGCCATTAGTAGCACTGTGTCGCAGGGGACTAAAACATCGAGATTGCAAAACGGCCAACTGCTAAGCTCTCACACCTTCATGACTCTGCTCCTTCCTCAACTGTGGAATGGGGCTCAGTATAATGTCTTGCTGGTGTCTGAGATGGGATGTGTTAGGCTGTTTCAGAGGGTTCTATATGCTTTATTTTGGGGAAATAGAGCAAGTCCGAGGAATCGGTCGTTTGTTTCTTAAACTGTGGAAATGTACTGACACCTGGTGGCTCTGCTTTTAGTTGCAAATACTTGATAGTTGGTCTTCTTCCCCTGCACTTTTCAACTATGAATGTAGTTTTTGTTTGTCTTAGCCTTGCTTTTTTTCTCCTACAACTTGAATAAAGTTTGACTCAGCCTTAATGCAGTATATTTGCTATTTGTATATTTAATATGATCTGTTGATTATATTAATCTTCCGTTGAACAGGAAAGATTTTAGAGTTCTGTTGAAATCAGAAGCGATTTGGCACCTCCTTTAATGTATTCAAGCTTTTGCTATACAGGAAACAGAGGAATTGATTGTAGGTGTTTCAGATTCTTTAAATTCGGCCAAAAAGAAAATCTGTATATTGACTTAATTTACGACTAAGGTTGTGTAAATTTTGTGTACTTCAGGGAAGATGACCCAAAGGAAATACAAGGGGAAAATATTGTTCAATCAACTTAATTCTTAAAGTTAGCTTGCTGTAATGACTGTGTTGGCCCTAAAATCAAGAGCTGATAGTGTAGCTCCATGGTCATAAATTAATCTAAGCTCAGGCTGTCAGCAAAGAAGATAGACTCCATTGCACCCAAATGAGCTTGCTAATCTAGTTGAAAACTGTTAGAAAAAAATGAGCTCTAGAGCTGACACCAAGGAAAGGGGTAGCTCTCAGGGTAAGAGCAGATGAGAGCGAAGGGCAGGACCTCAATCTGGTTGCAAGGCTATGGTCAACTGGAGCGGTTAAGGTACCTTCAAGGCTAATATATGATGCCTGACCATAGTTTCAAGTTAAAAAAAAAACCCAATAATATGCAGGAGGAATGTTTTGTAGTCAACAAAACATGAAAAATTAATACAATTTCTGTAATTTCTTTCTTTCTCTTTTAATTTGTCCTACCGTGTGAGGATAAGTCTTTGTATGTATCCTTAGTAACAGGATGTGTATTTATATAGCTTAAAATGCATTCAGTTTGAAAGTAGGTTTCTTCAATACAGGTCCTGGAATACTTGCTGTGGGCCAGTATATGTATGGAATCATCCATTCCGCTCTTGTCAGTACATTATTTGCCATGGAGAGCCACCCTGTATACTGCAGTTTCTCAGTGCTATTTTGACTGTCAAGCCAGCGTTCATGGAGAGGTATCCTGATTTACCATATATAGCATTTCAGATGCCATCAAATGAGAAATAAATATTTATTGAAATATTTCTACTTATTTTCCGATTGTATGTATTTAGAGTTCTGCTCATATTCCAAAATTTAACTGCAAAGTAGAAGTATGTTTCCACATGTAAATGAGTAATCAATTCAAATTTAAATGCAATAGTACTTTGTAATACAAGCATAATAATAGAATTCTGACATTAAGCAGTGGCCAGCCCCCATGCATATATGCAAAAAGTATTTTGCAAAGGTTTTTGTTTCTGTTTTGATTGCTGTTCATGAGCTGCCTTTCATTGCGGCTGTTTGCAGTTGTCTGAATTCGAGAATGATATGATCCTAAAATACCAACATACAGAATATGTAAACAAAGTTTATTATTTTTTTTTCTTTAATACTTTGGCCAGGTATTTGCTCGCCGTGGTATGATTAAAATCGATGAACTGAAGCAATTAGAAAATATCAGTTCTTCGCCGGAAAATTCAGAGACAAAAAAAATTTTTAGAGAGGCCACTCTAAAGGTATTAATTTGCAGTTCATTATAAATAGGTAGTTACAATCTCTGTGAAGAGAACACATAACAGTTATTTACTTACTTTTTTCTTTGTGTGAGATGTCAGTACTGATTTTCAAGAGAGCAGTATATGAATCCAGAAGAAAGCCAAAAACCCAGCTTCGGCCTAAGTTAAGAGTTAATCTGAAAGAAGCACAAAATGTAAGTCCAACATTTTATATAATCCTTCTCTTTGTTTACTATTTACATGTGATGAATATGTGACATAATTCTGTTTAATACACCTATTTCTATTCACAAGGAGAAAATTATGCTTTTTCAGAGTTAACATACTTTGTTATGAAAGCTCATAACAACTTGAAAGGAGGGAAGATGCAGTGATTACTTCTTTAGAAAATACTGATTTTTTCCTTTAGCAGTTATATTAGCAACAAAAATAAGAGAAATCTTGCTCAAATTCATACCAGGTGTATTGAAGTCCTGAGTTTGCCCTATTGTGTTAAATTACTGTGAAGATAAGGGGTACTTTCAAAAAAGCTACTATGTTTTAAATTTTTTTGTACTTACTTTGGAGAACTCTCTTAAGTCTTGAGAAACTGTATTTGAAGCCACTTACTTTTCTGCAAGACACTATGTATTAGAGAAGAGCATCTAGGATACAAAGTAGGCTTTTAAGTAATGAATGTCCTCAAGTTTCACTCTTTCCTTGTGTTCTTTACAGTCAGTGTCAAAAATGAGCTATCCATCAGGGTAAAAATTAAAAATAATCAAAGAAAATGCTTTTTTTTTTTTTGTGTGAGTGCATTGTTTCCTTTTTGGTCATTGTGCAGACTTTTATATATCAAACTTTATTAGTTACATTTATCTTGACGCCATTATGCTACTAGGTGGGTTCATAACAGTTATGCATCTTACTTAGATTATATCATCCATTCTTGGTCATAGGTTGATAGGTCTTTTGCGTTCAAGACATTTGCTGGATGCAGGACTGCGCAGATAGAATATGGAAAGTTTTCTATTTTGGTTTCCCTGTGCCAAAGAGGATGCTTCTATCTGCTTCTATTCCCTGTGTGATGAACGAATGGTTGTTCTGCTTTCCTGCTGTTCACAACTGTGATTTAAATAAATTCAATTCTTGCAGTATTCCTCAGGAATCTGACAGAGATGAGTGACTGAAAGTACTAATCAGCAAGCTCTCCAAAGCACACTCTTTCACTAATACTGCCTGCACATTGGGATGCTTTGCACCTATGAAAACAAAAGATTGCGATGTCTTTGCGCTGTGACACTCCTGTGATGCTTTTGTGGTTTGCACATATAAAGGTACCGGGCAACTTTCTCAAGGTCATTTGATTCTGGAAGACATAAGTGCTTCTGAATGATGATCGTCTAAAAGTCTTGCTCAACAATTAGGCTTGCTCAACAATTAGGGTGTTTGCTCATTAGGCACCTCTCATATTACTAGGAACCTCTGCCTATTACATAGCAGGAATTTCATGTATCTGATCTTCAGAAGCTTGAAAAATCTTTAGTAATTGATTTTGCTCTGCAGTGTCTGTTTGACTTTCTGACAAAACTGAATGCCTGAAGTTGACAGCAATTTGTTAGAAATTACACTGTTCATAACCTCCCCACCAAAAGTTTTTTTTGCTTCTAAAATATGCTACAACAGTTTTCATTATCTTGTTGAAGGAGGAATTATATTGAATTTTCATTTGTTTCTGCATGCCTCTTGTAGTGTTATAGGATTTGTTGAATGGACTGGTTTAGTAATTATTTCGGAATACGTTGTAGGTTTATCAAGTGTGAAGTAGACATGAAAATATTGAACATCCATTTTTACCTACTGTTTTGACTTTCTAAACAATTTCTTTTTTTTTTAATTGTAGAAAAAGCGCAGTGTAGTATAACAGGTAGAACAGTTATATTTGGAGTATGTTACAGAGCACATTATGTTTGGACTACTAAGAATTAATAACTTTTCCTTCTCGTACATATTCGTGGAATTTGGTTTTGTATTGAAATCATCTTGAGAGATGGAAACAAGCTGGTCTAATCAGTTTAGTTTACGTTAGCTTTCACTTTTGGATTCTTCTGCACCAATGCAATATTTGTTTTCTAACATGACAAGATAATGCTTATGTGAAAATATTATTAGTATCAAATTACATGCCCATTCTACCCTGCATTTTAATGAAGATATTTAAACAAAACCTGCAATTTGTGCTTAGCCTGTTCCGGAATATATGGATATTGTTTTCTGTTTGCGTAGATCTGATTCCTAGATTGGGCTCATAAAAATAAGTCCGCAGTGTGGGGAAAAAGATATATTATATACAATGACGCAAAATAGTAGAACAAATGGGTAGTTTACTTCGATTTTTTTAAAACTGCAAATGTTGTTATAAGTATTTTGTTAAAAAAAAAAAGTTGAAAATTTGTTTTGGAGTCATTTTGCTTGGAGAATGTGCATCACAGAATCACAAAGTGGTTTAAGTTGAAAGGGCGCTCTGGAGATCATCTAGTCCAATCCCTACTCAAGCAGGGCCACATGGAGCTCGTTGTCCAGTCAGGCTTTGAATATCTCCAAGGATGGAGACTTCACAACCTCTTCAGGCAACCTGCGCCAATGCTCGGTCCTCACCCTCAAGGTGTAAAAGTTTCCTGATGTTCAGAGGGAATCTTCTGTGTTTCACTTGGTGCGCATTGCCTCTGGTCCTGTCGCTGGGCACCACTGAAAAGAGCTGGGGTCTGTTCTCTTTGCACCCTCCCTTTGGGTGTTTGTATACATGGATGTGATCCCCCTGAGCCTTCTCTTCTCCAGGCTGAATAGTCCCAGCTCTCTCAGCCTTGCCTCGCAGGGGAGATGCTCTAGTTCCTTGAACATCTTCGAGGCCCTGCACTGGACTTTCTCCAGTATGTCCATGTGTCTCACTGGGGAGCCCAGAACTGGACATGAAGGTGTCTGCCTTCATTAGTAGAGGGGAAGGATCCACTCCCACTACCATCTAGCAAAACTTTGCCTAATGCAGCCAAGGGTATTGTCAGCCTTCTTTATTGCAAGGGCACATTTCTGACTCATGTTCAACTTGGTGTCCACCAAGACCCCCAAGTCCTTTTCTGCCAAGCTGCTTTCCAGCTGGATGGCCTCCCAGCATGTACTGGTGCATGAGTTTCCTCCTTCCCGGTGCAGGACTTGGCACTTCTTGCTGAACATCATGAGGTTCCTATCAACCTGTTGAGGTCCCCGTGGATGGTGGCATGATCTTCTAGCATATCAACCACTCCTCCCAGTTTTGAGTTGTGTGTAAAGTTGCTGAGGGTTATGGGAGAC
This sequence comes from Trogon surrucura, assembly GCA_020746105.1. NCBI lineage: Eukaryota > Metazoa > Chordata > Aves > Trogoniformes > Trogonidae > Trogon > Trogon surrucura. The sequence goes on along the minus strand of CM036617.1, from coordinate 170,272,104 downwards.
AGCGTGAAGGGACTTACTGAAGTATAGGCAGACAATATCCACTGTTCTTCCCTAGTCTACCAGGCAAATAATTTCAACATAGAAGTGTACCAAGTTGGTCAAGCATGACCTTCCCTTCATGAATCTGTGCTGTCTACTTCAGATTGTTTTGTTGTCTTTCATGTGCCTCAAAATGGTTTCCAGACTTAGCTGCTCCATCATTATCCAATGTTAACTACATTTTACTATGCTACCAGCAGAAATAATTCCTCTTTCTCTGGAAAAGATAGCTATAGTATTGATGAACCTTGCTCATTAAGTGTTACTTGGAAACAGAAATAACCCTTCAGCTTTAATACTCTAAATGCTGTCAGATATAGAACAGATCAATCTATTTTTTTTTTTTTCACGTTAGGTACACTTTTGAGCTTGTCTGTAAGTATTAATTTGAAAGCTAAAATAAAGGATGTGGATCCAGCAAAGCAAGAAGGAGATTCCCAGATTTTTATGTAGTTAAATGTGCCTAGAAATTGATATAAAGTGGGGTTTTTTTGGGCAAAATGCGAAATAGAACTGAAATGTTGGTGGATGATAAGCAATATTTTAAAGTACTGGGTCTCTGATTTACTTTATGTCTGGTGGTGGTTTGCTAACCATGTAAGCACAATATTGAAATAAAATTTTTAAATATTTTCTTTTATAGGTCTCCGGTTTCTTAGCTGTCAATAGCACAAATACATTTTTGTGTGTTTTGCCTTGTATTTTTATGTTATGCTCTTTGAATATAATAGAGAATATAATAGGGTTTTGCTTTCACTGCAGTGATGAGCATTCCGATCCTTCTCTGATTTTCTGCAAAGTCTTTAGAACTTAGCTCCTTATGGTCAAGTCTGTGTCATTAGAAGGAAAGATCTGTGTGGCTTTAAACTCCAAGGCCTTCATACTCTCACTCATAATTTCTGTTGTGTTGATTTCTAAGTAAAACACCATGCAGCAACGCGTCTGGTTGCTATGAAATTACGACACTTCTGATGTACTGTAGCCACTTAGCATGAGGCATTGCTATGCCTTTGAAGCATGAAATTCATAACAACAATATGTTTTACAGTATATTCTTTCCACTTTGAAACATGTACTTATGTTCTGATGGAGAACTGTTGTGAAAGAAAACTTGCTTTATTGTAACTTGGTTTAGGTTTTACAAGGCTTACGTTATCTTTTCTTTCTCAGTTGCCATGGCCTCGCACCGCTACCGAGCAGCTGCTGACAGAAATGTTTGACGGTGTCGCAGCTCAGTTCCTCGCCATCCTGGAAGCTCTGTCTGATAGCAACAGGCGTGTATTGCACCCTGCTCCACCTCTTCCCGATGAAGTTGAAATTCATAATGTCATTTCAGAGCTTTTTTTTGCAGGCCTGGAAATCCTCTCAGGTAACAGTATAAAGAAGCAAGAAGAGTGTTGGTGAGGAGCTCAGACCTCCGTTTTATTATTTTTTAATCTGCTATAAAAGAAGGAACTTGCCCAAAGACATATATTTCATTTATAACAATAATGCCTGTAAAAGCAGGCAATCTTCCTTCATAAAATTTAAGATAAAAAATCTAAGATTAAAATTTAAGATAAAAATTCAAGATAAAATATGCCTTGCATTTGTGGCTGAAGCAGTGTTTGTTGGTAACACACCAGTGTTTTAGCTGTTGCTGAGCGGTGCTTGCACAGCATCCAGGCAGTCTCTCCAACCCTCCTTCCCCACAAAGGGGCTGGGGGTGGGCAGGAGGTTGGGCACAGCTGACCCGAACTCACCAAACTGACTGTTCCACACCATAGGACGTCATGCTCAACAATAAAACCTGGGGTGAAGGGAGAGGATGGGGGGACATTAGTGGTTATGGCATTTGTCTTCAGCAACTGCTACACATTCTGAGGCCCCGCATTCCAGAAAGTGGCTGGATATCTGCCTGCCTGTGGGAAATAGTGAATAAATTTCTTTTTTTGTTGTTTTTTTTTTGTTTTGCTTGCACACACTGCTTTTGCTTTTCTTAATAAACTGTCTTTATCTCAGCCCATGAGCTTTTCCATTTTATTTTCTCATCCTGTCGTGTGGAGGAGGAGGAGTGAGAGAGCAGCTGGGTCAGAGTCTGGAAGCTAGGCAAGGGTGTGCCATTTATTAAAAAAAAAAAATAAAATTACCGAAAGTTAGATTTAAAAACTTTAGAAAAACAGTGAACTTAATGATTCCTTCCAAACCTTTTTTTTTGCTGAGCTCTGGACTGAATATAGGTACAGACATATTTTGTTAATAAAAGAATATAGAAAGACTAAATACACTTCAGAATCATGTTTTCTTGATATGATTACTGGCTAATTGGAACATAACGAGTCAAATGCAATATAAAATTATTTAAGAATTATCTATATTAAAGGTGGAGTGAGCAGTACTGGTGTTCAAGAAAGTCCTTGCACTGATTGTTTTGGTATGATTAATACGTCATCAAGCCTGCTGCAGTTGATACTAACAGGTAAGTTCACTTTAAGTTTTCAAAGGAGTCTGTACCTGGTGATGCAAATGCTTGGTCAGCAGAATTAACCTTCACGTTAGTAGCAGTTCTACGCATAAGGGGACTGCAAAATGCTGTCCTCTTTATATGATATGTACTCGTTTGAACATGTATTGTTAAGGCATTCAAAAAGGATTATGTAAATATATGATTTTCTTAACACGAGTAGTATTTAAATAGCTTATAGTGATACATGGACGTTGTAATCACCTACTGTTCGACATAGCAGTGCATCTAGATGTTAATGGCCATAAATAATCATTCAAAGGCCAAATTTTGTAATGATGTCTTAGTACATTCTTATGAAAGAGAAGTGGGAAGTGGTAGCAGAAGCACTGTCATAAGCTTGTTCAGGTCCTTGGACCAATCATCGTGCTGCTTCGGAAAACAACAGCTCTGTTACTAGGTTAGTACTGCTAACTCCTCTTAGCTGAGTGACCGTGTGCCCCGGTGATATGACAATGACTGCCACATATTCTTAGGAGTGCAGAGCACTGATGAGTGTATTAATGAAGGTATTCACTTGCCTAGAGTTTCAAGGATCGGAAAATCCCTTTTCGGCCTTACTGTGATTTGGATAAACGTGAAAAGTGAGAAAATAGACTCTGTGTATGTACCTGCATATTTTCTAATACAGTAATGAGAAATATTCACCTATCTTGCAAGAAATTGTCCATGCTTCTATGCATTTTATTAAATTAAATTTCTGGTAAGAAATTTATCATCATTATGGTGATACCCAGATTTAAGCTCTTTCTGCAACAGGAAGGAGTAGATCCTTGATATTCTCTACACAGGTACGTTAATGTCAATAATAGTATGTTCTCTTTGAAGTGTAACAGGACACTGCAGATACATCATTAAGGTAGTAGGTAAGCATAGACATTACAGCAACATAATAAAGATTTTGTAACTTCTAGAGCAATTAAAACATCCTTCAAGATTATGCTGACTGCTCAAAACCATGGAATTTTAACTTTGTATTTCTCAATACCCAAATTATTAAATTAAATTAAATTAAACTTCTGAATGTATGTATATATATATATATATAAACAAACAGATAAAGTATTTTTGTCATCACTGCAGGAGAAAAAGGGATATCTGGAGATGCTGCTGTGAAATTCGTAAAATTAGCTTTCAGCTATGAAGAGTGGGACGTCTTTGATTCTGCTATTGAATTTGTTGTTAGTTTTCTTCAGGTAATTTAGACATTCTTTATACAGTCTTTTCTCATGAGAATAAGGACGAATATTCAAAGGACATATTTTTAAGACGAACTTCTGTTGTTTTTTTTCTTTCAATTAGGCTCAGGATGACCCAAAATTTAAGAAAGCTGAAATGGAACTCAAACTTCTTACACTGATGCAACCTTTACTGTATCCAAGAAAACTGAAACACAGTTTTTCTGTTACTGAAAATAATACCAAAGAAGTTAGGATGCCTCAGGATTCTGAAAAGAAGCAAACGTTCAGAAGTGAGTGTTGTTCAGTTGTAGCTGTGTTTTCATTTCCAGTATTTTTGCATCAGGAAAACTTGTTTATTATTTAAAAACTATGTTATATGGTGCACGTAGTATTCTATGGTAAAATCTATTACATAAGAAACTGCCACCTGTTGAATTTTGTCTGCTTTTCATTTGCCAAAGCATGATTTTATACCATTTCCCTCAAGCATATGTTAGACATACAGTTGAGTTATATGGAAGAAGGCAAAATGAATGGACATTTTTCAGCCAGGTTTTCAGGAAGAAAGTGAAACAGATATCTTTGTCTTTCCTTTGTCTATTCTTGTAAAATTTCTTGTTATTGAAGGAAGAAACACTTATTAAAGCAACTGTTGTTAAATTCTATAATGTTCCAAAAAACTGCAAATATATTGAAAACTTTCTGCTTCCAAACCCAGAAATGCTCACTTTCCACAGAAGTGAATAAACTTGGGAATATCCGTCTGCTTTGTTTTTGCTATTTCTTAGACTTTATTATCCGCTTACATAAATTGGTAAATGAATTCACTAAGATGTTTTCAAGCATAGGTTTGTAACTTGAAATAACACCTTGTCTTTCCTTTTCTTCCTTTTTTTTTAATAAATACTGAATGTAGAGGGTTCCTTAAAGCATGAAGAGCCTTCTCATGATCTTATAATTTTGGCAACAACAGTGTTTTCCTGTGTCTCCACATCTAAACAGGTAGTAACAGAATTAGAAACATTTCTTCTCAATGAATCACTTAATCTGTAATGAATGCATGTAATTGAAGACAAAATGAATCATTTGCATGATTTAAAAATTGCAACAGTATAAAAAATTTAAAAATTACCTATATGATCAATTTGTAATTTTTAAAAATATTTGTTTCATTTTTTTTTTATTGGTGCTGTGTAAATTTTTAATAGATATTAAATCCATTTGGAAGACCATAGGGGTAATTGCACATTTCAGCTAACTGAGCAGAGACTGAATTTCTTTAAGTATATTAGATTTAGATGCTCAACTGTAGAATATGCTCAGCTGTAGAAAACACTTCTGCAATATGTGTAGAAATGGGAGCAGTTACCCTAAGGAATGCCTGCGGTATGCCTGAAATTTAAGGTAAATTCTCACTGCAAACAAATGAGCAGCAGAAACAACACCACCAAAGAGTGGGGCTTTTTGTGCTGAAGTCTCTGCTACAGAATAATCCCATTTACTCCCAGACTAAACCACTTTTGATTTACTTGCTCAGATGGAGATTTACCTTAATGTGCTATGAGGGGAAAAAAAATACAGTACGATGTCTCCACTAGCATTTACATTAAATAGTTTGTGATCCAAAAGATAAATGAAAAATTTTCCTTAGAGAAAACTTGTTCTTCTAACATGACATAAGTCTTAACTGCAAAATTTATTTTAGATATAGTTTGAATATTGCCCCAGTTTGAGTATAACTAGGATACACATATTTTGGCTTCAGTGCAATATTTTCAGTCAAAATATCTTTTTTTTGTGAGGTAGGTGTACCTTTAGATAGCATGATTTTTGATTTTCTTTACATGACCACTGTATCATGAGGGCAGGTTACCTGGATTTAAACTCTTCTGGTTCTTTTACACTTTCCCACAAATCTCCTTAATACCTTATCTGTCCAGAGAAGAAAGACAAATTCTCCTCTGATCACTGCAGAATTAACTGATGGTGAAATTACATGATACAGCTAAGCCAATCTAACAGTTTGCTGCCACCAAATGAGTGGTGAAAGTCATCTTGATTTGTGTATTTTTCAGTCTTTTTTTCTTACCTCACTTCTCAATATCAATATCCCTGAAATCTTATGCTCATGAGTGTACAGGTAGTGTGGACAGAGCAGGCTTGAGTTTCATTGCACCTGAGATATTAGTCCAACTCTGGTATAAATAGCGACAAAGGTTTCTGCTGATCCTTAATCACTGCCCAGAATACATTTAACACAGTGTAGATGGACTCTGTTGCCTTTTAAAATGTAGTAATTAGGAGGTTAACTGAATAGTTTTGAATTTGTTAATTATTCTCTTTGCAAGATGTAGATGTGTTTTATCATTTCTTAGATATTCCACTCCAACCTTTTCTTAGTTAAGTTGCTCTTCACTGCTCCCTCATCTGAGATGCACCAACAACCCATAGAAGTACTCTGGCAGTGAAAAAGGAAACCCACTAAATTAGACCTTCTTTTGCAAATATTTAAATGTTGTAATAAAGAAGCACTGTATTTAAAAAACCCCAAACTGTTAAATTACGTTACTTACTTTTCCCGGAATGTATTGACTATTATAACATTTCACAGTTAGTTAATTTGCTTGTCTCTCCCATGTAATTTTAATCTCGCTGCTTTCCTTGTCTGTGTTACTTTTAAGAGCTTGACAATAATAAAGGAAAAAAAACCCAAACAACCTCTAAACCCACCTGTATTTTTGGGAGAAGAGAAGCTTGAGTGTTCTACCAGAAGTTACTTAAAAAAAATATTTCTTAAGCTTTTAAAATATTGTCATCCCTTGTAAGAAAATTTAGATATGTTAATGATTTATTTAAAAAAAAATTTGAGACTGTTTATGCACTGAGGCTTTTGAGAATGTTTAAATACATGCCTGTTTCTACAATTATATTGTTTTTCCTTTCCAGAATATCCAGCCTGGTGAAGAACTACTTCTTGATGTAGTAAAGTTTTTGTGGCAGAAATGTAAAATTGGACTTCAGCGAATCCAAATGAGTGGAAGTGACTACTTGAAATACATTCACAAATACAAAGCTTACCAAGTACTCCTTTATTATAATGTATTTCTCTTAATATTAGTGCAGTCTACTATAGTAAAGCCAAGATAAAATATTGATATGCTGTCTAAGTACATTTTCTTATGGGAAACTGCTGATAAACCTTCTTCACTGAAAATGTGAATTGTGTGAACACTTTGAATACACCATGCTCCCATATGCTACTGTCACAGAATCACAGAATCTCTTTGGTTGGACGAGACTTTTAAAATCATCGAGTCCTTTTCCTAGGAAGGTAACTCATTCTCTGCCAGTGGGCCATGGTAGAAAGGCATTTGGGCATGGTGCAAGAAGCAGCATTGGTTTGTTGTGGCAGAAAATACCCATATATTTTAAGAAAGTTGCCTGTATCAGTTGAAGAAGTGGCAAAAACCTTACAGTTTAAGAGAAGGAAGATGGGAGTCAATTGTACTGGTCCCACCCGATGGAGCCACATGCTTTTAAAACTTCTCTGTTGTTGTGGGTGTAGTATTTTGGAATATGACTCACAGTTCTCATAGATGTTTAACTAGAAAGTAGATTTTAAGGGAAGATACAGGGATAAATGAGAGGCAGATGATGAAGTCTGCTGGAAATCTTAGCACACTATGACAAGATATGAAAGTTGTGCCTACAGAACATTTGTAAACCTTTCTAAAATAATGAAAAATAATATTCTAAAATTAAAAAATATGTAGTCTAAAGAAATAGGGGCTTCGGAACGATGTAAACTCAGCATCTTATTCTGGTGACATTCAAAAAAGCGGCCAAATCCAAGAGAGGAGTGGTGTCCAAGTTTCTGAATATATTTAAAAAATGTTGAGTGCAAAACCCCACCTACCTCTTTAATGCAAAAATGTATTTCAAAAATTTGTTTTAACTCTGTCTTCATTATTTTTCTTTCCCTTCCACCCATTTTTAGTGGATTCATCTACTCTGGATAATAAATGAAGTAATTCAGAAGAGCAGCATAGCAGATACTAATGCTGTAATGCCTGCAGAAGTAACCTTATGTCTAACTGCAATATTGGAAAACGTAGCTGATTCTGCAAGTAAATCTAAGAAAAAAGCAGGTAAAGCTTTCAACAAAAATTTAGGGATTTTCCAAGAATTACTTGCAGGGTTGGAACTTTCCTGAGTTGAAAACTTTGACAAGGATACATATTCAAAAGTTAATGTAAAGAGATTGTTGAGAGTAGAATGGTATTTTTTTTGTACACGGAATTTAATCCCTAATTGGAGCTAATGAACCCTATTTTTCAAAGGATTTAGGTCTTCTTCCCTTACATTTCCAGTTCTACTGAAGTAATCCCATTCCAGATCATATCTCTTATTACTCGCAGTCTCCATAGGTCTTCTACATGTCTTTTAGCTCCTTCAGAATAGCCTCGTATCACTCCTGTGTTCTCTGAATACTGGCTAGGCAGAAGGACTCTGTGCTGTGGCTCATTTGGAGCATTCAAGTGCTGGTTGACTAGTAGTAGCCCAAACAGAAGAAGGAAATATGAAGGTCATACTGAAGCTTTTGCCTTTATTGGGTCATTAATTTGAATCTCTTGTTTCCACGAGTCTTGATTTTTGCATAGGAATTCAGTTGCCTTTGAAATTGAACTTAACTTGACCGACATTACATAATGCAATCACAGTCACATTAAACAAATTACCCTCCAAAACGTGACTAATGTTGTAAAATGTGAGTATTTAGACATGCTTTTAAAAGTTCTCTGTTGTTGTGGATGTAGTATCTTGGAATATGACTCATAGTTCTCATAGATGTTTGAATAGAAAGCAGATTTTAAGGACCCTTTTAGAGCATATTTAGGAATGTAAGAGCATGACAATACCTTTTGCTCTTTTTAAAGTAAGAAAGTCTTGCAGCACCACTATTCATTATCAAAGTAGAGTAGGTATTGTTTTTCTTGATGCTATGAAAATCATACCTTTCTGATGGAGATTGGAGGAATTCTTTTTTTTTAGCATCGCTGCTATTCTTTTTCATTCAGCTTAAATATGTCTTTTTGGAGGAAAAAAAGTTGAATAGATAGGAGCCATTGGTCAAATCAGGCTGATAAATAGCCAGTCAAGCACATGTTTTTGCTGAAAAGAGTCTTTTTACTGAATGAATGCTGAGTGAATATAGATACTCGTATCAATGAGAAAGAGACAGTGAACAAGCACAAATAAACAGGCAAAAGTGGCACAAGGAGTATAGGAATGACTAAAAGGTTGTCCCTCTGAAAGGGCAACAAATAAAATAAAATATTGACAGGCTAGAGGGCTGTAACCAAAACCAAGGAAACTACTTGCACTTCTTTTGGAAAGGATGCATTCTTTATAAATGAAAATAATTTAAAGAATCCCAACAAATGTCAAAAAGGTGATAATATCCTTCAAGGAATTCTAAATTGAAATAGTATGTATCATAAAAATATGACCTCACATATTTAGAAATATTTCTATAAGTTAAATGAGCATTAAACTCACTGTGAATTAGACAATAATAGATTTGAATTAATTTAAAATTGGAATTTTTTTTATGAATGCTACAACAATGTGAGGAACTACAAAGACTCCAAGTCTCCTTGCATTGGATATAATGTTGCTATGAAATCTAGGGTAAATTTAAAATACTACGTTATTGGATAATCATATACTGAATTAGTGTAATTGTACATATGTAACTGTTGTGTTTAAACTCTCAAAACCTTTTCAAGTAACAATATAATTACCTCTCATAGTCAAATACTGAAGAACTGAATTATTGCTAGACTGTTAATAGCAGAGCTAATTAAATGATACTAAACTTTTCTGAGTGTATTTCATTTTCACTTCGTGAATTTCTTCTAAAAAAGGAAGTGCCTCTGTCTCCGAAGATGAAATTTGCCATATGCCTGAAATACTGATGGTAACGTATAATTCATTTTCATTAATATGGTGCTTTTGAATAGCATGAGAACATGTATTTCTGCTTGAAGCTTTTCATACTATTTTGCATTTGGTTTTATAAAGCTGAAATGTTTCAAAAATCACGCTTGGTGCAGAGGAAAAAAGCAAAGATATTTTTTCAAATGAAATAAAATCTGAAGCTTTTCCTATAGTAATATTTAGTAACCTGTGATATGGAAACAGTTTTATTTGAAACTTTTTGTACAGTGTGATCATACTGATTTCCACTCTACACTCTTTTATACGCCAGTGCATAGTACCATCTTTAAATGGTTCAACAGCACATTTTTTAAAGATCATACAAACTTTAGTCCTTGCTTTATTTAGGAAAATATTTTGGGTTATGCTTTTGCTTGTGTTTTGTTCAGCACTTTGCAGAAGTGTCCAATTAAATAGTTCAAAATTGCTTACTAAAACATGTTAAGAGGAAAAGACATATACTAGTCTGTGGATTCTGGAATTTTGTCAGTGATATGTCTTAATGTTTACACACATGGAGAAGATTTAATTCAGCAACAGTCTACTTCAAGGTTTTTTTCTGAAAAATCAGTGTTTTCTTAACAGCATCTAGTGGAACATTGAAAAACTGCTTAAGAAAAATACTATGTCAACTTAATTCTCTAATTTCAGTTTCATTCTGTTATAAGCTAACTGCTAGTTAGTAAAATGTTTTTTGAGATCTGAAGGAAAATCAGTCCTAAATTAATTAGAATTATTTGAAATTTCAAACATTGATACTGGTGTATGAAAGCATGACAAGATGTGCCTGTGGAAAGATTATTTGACAGATTTTAAACTGCAACAGCTAAAAATAATAACACTTTACTTTTGATAGCCCATACTATAGCTTGTAATGTTGTTCGCTAATAGAACATGTTTCTATGTGATTTCATTTCAGAAAAGTCCTACAGAACAATTACAAGTTGCGTATGAAAGTCTAGAGAAAGCAATTAATGGAATGAACACATCTCGCTTAACGACCCTTGCACCAGATGGAAAGTCGATATTTGACAACTCTACAAAGGTAAAGTCTACAAAAAGCTACACTGTAACTAAATCTATGAATAATATATTGGATTTTGATGACACAACATGCATTTTCTTCATACTTAGAAATCTTAGCATTATATAAATTAAAGCAGAAATCCTTTTCATATTTTTTGCTTGCAACTCTATGTTTAAAATTAGGGTTTTTTTTTCTATTGAGGGAAGTTGAGATTTTCTAAATATTAGCATTCTACACCAATATTATCTTTGTTTTGCAGATTTGTAACACAGTAACACAAAATTTTCATCATTTCAATATGTATTGTTAAACTAATTTCCTATTGATTCTCAGGTTTTGTGTAGTTTTCTTTGTCCATTATCTGTTTTCTCTGTCTAGTCATTCTCCTTCTTTCCACGCTTTCTTAAATGAATCCATATTACAAAGATATGACAAATTTCAGTGTTTGTCAATTTACTGAAATAATAATATTAATGTCAAGCTTAATGCAGTAAACTAAATAATAAAATTTGTGCTTGCTTACTTGCCACTTCCTATTTATTAGGTGGACTCAAATGGTCACAACTGGAATTCTGTTTTGGAATGTGGTAAAGATGAGCCAGGAACAGGTAATAATTTTGTAATGGATTTACACTTGGAGCTCATTCAGGCCCAACACAGAGTGGCTGTGAAACTTCTTAAAATGACACAAGGTAGGTTTCAGTAAAGCTAAATGATCTTCATAGCTTGATTAGATCCCTCTGTTAGTATATTTCATAATATTAATAAAGGAGTATCTACTTTCTGAAGAGCTGCTTGTGTTGGCCAGTTTGTATGCCACATAGCGGCAGAAATAATGTACTGAATTTGCAGAATTTAGATTTATGCATGATACAAGTCTCTGACCTTTACTCAACATATGGGAGTTAAACTTTGCTAACAAAGGCTGGATTTGATTCCTGGATAGTTGGTTGTGGTATTTCAGTTATAATATTAAACTGCTACAGTGACAATAAGGGAGAACTGGTGAAATGCTCTGCAGATTTTTTTTTCTCTAATGCTGTTTTCTCTCTAGAGAATGACTTGGATATTTTATTCAGTGATGTTCGTAATCTGAATTTCTACACCTCTCAAGTTGTCCTTTTCTCTTCCCAGTCAGCAGATATCCCACTCTTGCCAAATGACTTCTGTAAAAACACTACTTGGTCTCCCACTCCTGATATTTTTGGTTTTATCTTTGTCTTTTTGGCTTGGTTTTATTTGTTTTTCTTTTTGTTTTAAAAGCTAGTATTAATTTGATACTGCAGAGCTTCCCTATGCACTGCTCCCTATGATCAAACAAGATCCCTCTTCTCCTATTAGCAGTTAGTATAACTGCTAAAGATGCTAGAGCATGAGGGTGGAATAATTTTAGTGGTATGATCAGTCCAAGAAATTCTCCTGGAATCAAAGAAAAGAATATGAAATAAACCAGAGCTTTACTACAAAACTACATACTAACCCCTTTCTCAATAGGACTATCAGAATGAATAACTCAGGATTTCCTTCCCACGTAGATGCTGAGAAGGATGACAGAAGTTGTAAATCTAGCAAGTCTCATATGAAGAATATTAAAGATATCCATTATTTAACAGGTAAGACTTATTAATTAAGACTTTAGAAGTATAATAAATTATTGCTGCTCAACTATAAATATCTTAAAATATCTGTTTTACAGAGGCACGTATAATGAGAAAAATAAAAAAGAATAAACTATCCAGGTCAATCTTTTTGATGCAAAAGGCTGCACAGAAGTTCCCTAATGAGTTAACCACTTCTTCCCAAAGGCATTTACTGGAGGTAATAAAAAAAAATACCTTATGGTGGAAATTCCTTATTATTATCACAGTTTTTCATGTTTTGTATAAATAAGACCTGGATTACTCCTTCTTGCAAAAAGAAGTAAAATGGAAGGAACTTGAGGGACATTGGGTGTTTTTAACTTCTGTTGTCAAATTTTCCCTGAGAATTTTCCTTATGGTGAGAGAATAAAATGACTGAAAACAAGGCAAGAGCACATTCCCAAATATTGTGAACACATGCAGTTTGCAGGAAACTTTACAGAAGATCTTTCTACACTTAATCACATAGACTTCGCAGTTGTGAACCGACACCTTGCCAAAATGTCATTCAGGTTTCCTTCTCCCCGTTGTAACCTTCAACATGCTTTTTTTCCAAGATTGGTAAGTTAATTTATATTAGATTGGCTGGTGATGATGACATGGACTTTATTTTATTCTTGTTGAATAAACAGTTTAGAAGTTGGAGATTTTGGAATTTATTGAGGCTAAAAGTAGATTTTTCATGGGCTTTTTCAAAGTCTTTTGAAATCAATGGGAGTCTTTCTGTTACGCCTTGTACCAGCATCTGTCCATGAAAATTGCCTTCTCATTAGTGGGGCATAAAATTTCTTTATGACCTGTACAACAGATAACAGAATCTGCAATTCTCACTACATATGAAAAGGTGTCTCGAACAAGAAGTTACCAGAAAGTGTTTTTCTTTTAAGTGCCACAAATATGGAAGGTTGTTAAGGGAAGTTGTCGATTCTCCATCCCTGGAAACGTTCAAGATCAGGTTGGCTGGGGCTCCGAGCAGTGTCCCTGCTCACTGCAGGAGGGTTGGGCTGGATGGTCTTTGAGGGTCCCTTCCAATTCAAACCATTCTATGATTCTGTGATACTGAAGAATGCAAGAACTGGATCAGAAAAGATATACACTAAAAATCACTCTCATATGTTTGCAAGATGTGTGGCATTTATCAATATAAGATGTAGTGATATGGTATGAAAGGTCTAACTGTAGTCACCAATGAAGACTTACAAGCAGTTCCCAAGAAATATGTTGTTATCCCAAGCAAATATTTGCAAAGGCCTTATACTGACCTTCACTGTATTTTACCTCTGTGTACTTTTCACAGAGAAAGATGTAGGTAAAAGAATATAATATATTTTCAGACAGTTGCCAGAAGAAGTCAGAATTAAGTTTGCCTGGCCAAGCTTCATATGATCTTTGATATTTGTACTGTGATGAAATTTTAATTATATGCTCAATTAATTTTCCTCTTTGAGGTGGCCAGTGCTCGCTTTAGGAATAGCAAATGCATACCTTTATTTTCATACTTCTGTGTAGAGGATTTTGCATTTTTTTATCATAGAACACCAAGAAGTCTATGCAGAGTTACTTGTGTAACTTGTGTACTGTACTCAGCACAATATAAGTCAGTTCTTATTAGACTGCAGAATAGAAAGGTTTTGTTTTGTTTTGTTTTGTTTTGTTTTGTGAGAAATGCACAAATAACCCTTTGCCATGCAGAAAACCACCAGGCAGTTATGGAAACTTCTGAGTCATATGTATATATTTACCTACATCACACTGCTTGACTACTTCAGCTACTGTGTACCCTTCATTTCTTTTTTTGTTTTCCTCACAGTTGTTTTTTCTCCTTGCCCTATATATCTAGTTGGACATCCAAGTCTTTACTGATTTGGGTATTCTGGTAGTTCTTGGTGGACAGCTGTAAAATTGAATTAATGTGATTAAGCTAATACCATAGTGCAAGTCTGTGTCAGAGGGTAGGGATAAAATGTAGTTTATCACTGGACAAGTCGGTGGCAGAAGCAGGGATAAAATGCTTTTTTTTTCAGTAGCGACATTTGGGTTCCTCAACTGTAAGATTATTCTTTCCCCTCTTGCAATGCTGCCACGTTTATTATCTTCCAAGTTCTACAATTAGTGAAGTACAGGTCATGCAGTACCGCTCTCAGTCACAACACTGTCCAGCTTGGGAGCAGTTCTGTCCTTGCATTAATAAGAAGAGTGAATCTGTGATTCTCTTAGTTAAGAATTGTATCACAGTACAGCTTACCAGAAAGAAGTATAATTTTAAAGAAAACAATGAAGTTTCTAATTACTGAATGCGAAAGTTGAATGGATGTGTGAGGGAGTCACTCCATATCTTGCTCTATATCTTATATCCTTCCTTAAACATTTCTCGCTGGGATGGATGCAACCCTAATCTATAGAGGGAAGAACTGAGGTGAAGTGAGGGGCTGTGCAAATGATTAGCCATGTGATATGATTAAGACTATTGAATCTTAGCTCCTCATCTCACTATAAATCTGTGGCTAGGTTTTGGTAATTTTTGGATATGAGATACAAGGCTTATTCAATCTTTGATCTGACTTGATATAGTTGCTGTTATAGCCATATAAGTGTATGAGAACAGAAACAAGGAACTTTTAGGTACAAGATTGTAAGACTGTTATTGAACAACCAATAACTTGGGATTTTCTTTTTCAGTTTATCTTCTAGACTCAGTTCAGCCTAAATTCTTGGTCCAGTGTATAGTACTAAAAGACTTTAAATAAACCGCTAGTTGTAGGAATATATCTTCTCTCTTCTCCCAAAAGTATTTAATTTGTCCAAGGCATCCTTGATCTCTTCATCTCTGGGAGCTGACTTTTTTGGCCTTAATTTGCACTGAATAGCTGCCACAAGTAAAGACAAAATTCTTAATATGCATTTCCAAGTTAAGCTTCTATTATCATGACAATGCAAATAAGGTGACGAAAGCTAGAAATTTGCATTCAGGCCAATAAGAAAAACATATACCCTGATCTCCAATCAAATGGCCACATAATCATCATGTGCAGGAGACCCCCCCCCATTTTTGGAAGCCACTGATAGATGTCAGTCAGTGCTCAGCTCTCTCCAGCTAACTAAGGGAAGTGGTGTAGCCCTACTTTTTCTGGGCCTGCATTCTCCTCCCTCTTCTTTATTTCTGGACTTACTTTCTTTCCTCTGTTTCTGGAGTACAGAAAATGAACTTAACCACTTCCATAGCTCCTTCAAAGATTCCACAGATTCGGTCTCCAGCTCTGTCCTAAATAAGAGGTAATATATTTTTTGTTACTTGTTGGAGCTAATCAACTAATTGCTAGTCAACATTATTTGTGAATGCTTTTTTCCTATATGTTACTCCAAAATTGAATATGCCTCACCCCTGCCTCTTTCATATGCAACTCTGCATTCTGTTTATTGTATGTTGCAAAATTATTGCAGATTACTGCATATATAGGGCTTTCACAAAGTACCATTCATCCTAATTTGGGATGTAAGATGATATGAAAATAGACACAAGTTTTCTACATAGCAGTGAAGTTTTTAAGATTGTTTTGAAAACTATAAGTGTTAAATCTGTTATGTTTTAATAGTTTTTCCCTTTTGTTTTAATTCAAATCGTAGGAAGCACTAACTTTAATTGAGCAAGTTGAAGCTGAACAAAGTGCCTTGTATCACAGTCTCAGAGAAGCTATTAGCGGCAAGAGAAAAAGCAGGACTCCTCCTCCTCCTCTATTACTTTCTAGATCACATTGCTCCATGACATTTAAACCAGCCCCATTCTCTTCAGATATTCAGGTAATGTTTTTCATGATGACTGTGTAAGAAATAGCTGAACAATACACAAGAGAGCAAAAGTTGTTTCAATGATGCTATGCCATTTCTGTTGTTCTTGAGAAGATTATGATATTCTAGGTTAATTAAATGTGCTTCCTCTCACCCCTGTGAGTCATTTGTGACTCACTGTTTTGATCTTCACATTTGCGTGAAACTTTCATCTCATGCATCATGTTTCCTGGTGCTTCTGTCGTATAACACTTATTCATTCTATTTGTCAAAAGCTCATTCTCTCGCTTAGGAGCTGACATACACTCTAAAGAGACACAAGGCTGTTGCATCATGTGATGCAAGAAAATACCACACCAAATCCTCTATTAATGAAGTGCTGAAGTGCTATAGTTCAAGTGGAAAATCTACCTTCTGTTGACCATGTAGAGTTACAGAACTACTTGGATCATAATGGATTTTAGGAGAGGTATCTAGTCCAACATTCTGCTCAAAGTTGGGTTGGCTGTGAGATTAGATCAGATTGCTCAGGGCTTACCCAATCAGTTATGAAAACTTCCAAGAATGGAGATTGGACAGCTTCACTTGGCAACCTGTTCCAACAGGACAAGCTGTTTGTGGGGAAAACTTTTTTCCTTATGTACAGTTGCAATCTCTCTTGCTTCAATTTAGGTCTATTGTTTTTCATCATCCTACAACGTGTTACTGTGAAAAGCCTGGCTATATCTTCTTCATTACTTGCTTGCAGGCACTGAAGGGCTCCTGGTAGGTCTCCTGAAGCTACCTCTTCTCCAGGAAGAATAAGCCCATCTCTTTCAGCCTCTTCTCATGGGGCTAGTGCTCTAGCTCCTGACCATTTGGTGGTCCTCTGCTCTAATCACTCTAGTTGTTCAACATTTCTTGTTAGAATGATAGGGGACCGGGGGGGGAACTGGCCGTGGTATTTAGATGCAGTCCAATGAGTGCTGAACAGAATGGAGTAATCACATTCCTCCATCTCCTGACTGTACTTCCAGTTCAAGATGCTTTTAGACTGCTTTTCTTCCATGGCACACCACTGGCTCATGTTCAGCTTGCTGTCTAACATGACCACTAGATCCTTTTAATGCTGGTCTCCAGCCTGTATATCCTTGCAAAGGATTTTTGCTTCCCAAGTGCAAGAATTTGCATTTGTTGTTAAATTTCGTTAAATTCCTGTTGGTCTGTTCCTCTGGGCTCTATAGGTCCCTCTGAATATCAATCCTGCCCTGAACTGTTCCACTCAATTTGACATCATCTGCATCATCTGCAAACCAAGTGAATGTGAGCTCACTTTTTCTTCGTGTCATTGTTAAAGATATTAAACAGGACAGGTCACCTGTACTCTGCTTGTTACCACCCTCCAGGTAGAATACGAACCATTAACAACTACTCTCTGAGTCTGACCTTCCAACCATTGTTTTACCCATTTATCTGTTCACACCTCCATACTGTATCATCCAGAATACTGGGGGACAGTGTTGAAAAAAAGTGCCCTGCTAATGGCATCTACTGCTCTCCCCTCCTCTGCAAATGAACTAATTTTGTCACAGAGGCCAGTCATGGTTAACAACCATGACGTACCCTTTGTAAATCTGTACTGACTGTTTCAAGTCACTTTATTCTTCTTCATGTTCTTCTTCAGAAAGAGTCCAAACAGGCTGAAGTATGAAACATTTGCTAGCTGCAGTTTTCTTGAGAGTGAAATTTTCATAGTGATTTTGCAAGCTTCTTCAAAACTAATGTTTATAAAACCAGTAGAATCTCAAATCTTAGTAGTAGTAAGAATGTTTCTATGAACAGTAGTTTAATAACTTGCAGATTTACTGCAAATTCAAAGAAGTTAATTAGGGAAACGTTCTTCCCTTTTATCCCTCATGAACATATAATTAAAAAAGTAGTTCTTTAAAGCCTGGTAGTTCATCTCTTTTAGTAAGTGTTAATACTTCATTTTGTTTGAGACAGGAGAGTGAATGTAACATATCAGGCCACTAGATGGGGCAATACGATTATTAATCTTATAATTCGAGCCCAGATACGCATAGCTCTTAAGCAGACATGACACGTATTTTTTATGAAGAACTTGTTAACTGGAGATGGATATTTAGGGTTTAAGTAGACATATATAGTTCTTATACTAGAAGTCAAAATACTTAGGGTTTAATTAGACCTATATAGTTCTTATACTAGAAGTCAAAGTATCTCTAAAATTTCCTGATCTTAGAGTTTCTCATCTCCTCTATTTCAATAACTCCTGAAAACCAGTCAGGATTCATTGCCAGACAAATCATGTATATTACAAGAAAAATGAACTTTTTTAGCTATACAGAATTCTTATTTGTTGGAAGATGACATCATCTGCCAGACCTCAGGTCTGTTTAAATATCTACTGAAAGTAAATAGACTTAATACAGTTTTTAGTAGAACAATGAAGGGAAACTTTATAAGATGCATAATTTACTGAAATCCACACCCCCAGTTCTGCAGAGGTGAAATCAAAATTAGTTTCTATGTTTTATCTTCCTTGGTTAAAGGTATGGAAAAGTAGATATGCCCAAGAAGATTATTAGCAGCTTGAAGGCATGAAAAAAATACTGGTTTTGACAGAAATTAAGAACATGACTTGTTTAGAAAATATTACTGCGTTGCTTCATATTTGTATTTCTGTTGCCTGCTTTTAGGGATCTAACTTAAAGCAGTTTGCTGGGTCAGAACTTGACGTCAGCTTTAGGAGAATATTGTTGCAAGGATCAAGTAATTGATGTAGATGATTTTAGATCTGTGGGATTTATACTTTTGAGATATAAGATAGCTCAAAGTAGGAGACAGAATAATGGAGAATCATCTGCTTTTATTGCCATTGTAGTATAACTACAATGTCCAGCTAAACCAATTAATTAATTATTCTTGTGCAGTTAGACTATACAGATTCATTTTTATAACTAAGGTTGTTTTTTTCCACAGACCGTTTTCACAAAATGAGTGCATTCTACATTAGGGAAAAGTTGGAAATACTATTTATCAACTCATTTTGTTCTTGTTTTCCTCAAAGGTTTCATGGTACAGTATTTTGGGCTGTGTAGCAGGAGGAAGTAATACGAAAGTAAGGTTAAATAACAATAAACTTCCAAATGCAGGAGAAGAGGTAAGACAGAGGTCATTCTCTCTTCCTAAAAAAAAATTCCTAACTTTCTAAATGTATATATGATATATATTTTTAATCAGACAACTGGCCAAGCCTTTGACATTTTTTTATTTTAAGCAGTTGTAATTTTGCTAGGCTGAAGGCATACCAAAGGCATACCAAAACCAAGCTTTAGGAACCTTTTCTGAATAAAGAACTAAATTACTCAAAAGCTTCATGTTAGACAAGTCTCTGTCCTTTTTGTTACATCTCTGCTTTTCGAGTGATATCTAATAAATACGAAAGGAGGAGAAAGTATATGTTGTATTTATAGAGTGTGTCCCAGACACTACTCTTTCCAAGGATTAAAAGAAAAAGAGAAATACTAAACATACGAAAGTTAGTATTTTTCTTAACTGTATAATTTCTATCAGCTATTTCTTCTTAAATGTCCTCCCTAGGAGAGAAGATGTACAAAAAGGGGTGTATGTAGCTGCTGGCAATAGAGGTTTTGATGCTATTGTTAATATTCTCATTATCAAATCCAGAGAATCAAGCTTTCTGCAATGTCCAGTGAACTAGTTTCAATATAATACCCTGCTCCAGGTGAATTGCTTCATCAGAGACTTTCACTCTGCTATTCTTTCTGTGAACTTGCTGCAATCCATGCAAACTTCAGTAAAGCATTTGACACAGTCTCCCACAGCATCCTTGCTGCTAAACTGCAGAAGTGTGGTCTAGACTCTCGGGTAGTGAGGTGGACTGTGAACTGGCTGAGGGGAAGAAGCCAAAGAGTTTTGGTCAATGGGGCAGAGTCTGGTTGGAGACCTGTATCCAGTGGAGTGCCTCAAGGGTCGGTACTGGGACCAGTATTATTCAATATATTCATCGATGACTTGGATGAGGGACTAGAGAGTACTATCAGCAAGTTTGCTGATGACACCAAGCTGGGAGGAGTGGCTGACACACCAGAAGGCTGTGCTGCCATCCAGCGAGACCTGGAGAGGCTGGAGAGTTGGGCGGGGAAAAATTTAATGAAATATTACAAGGGTAAATGTAGGGTCTTGCATCTGGGTAGGAACAACCCCAGGTTCCAGTATAAGTTGGGGAATGACTTATTAGAGAGTAGTGTAGGGGAAAGGGACCTGGGAGTCTTGGTGGACAGCAGGATGACCATGAGCCAGCACTGTGCCCTTGTGGCCAGGAAGGCCAATGGCATCCTGGGGTGTATTAGAAGGGGGGTGGTTAGTAGGTCGAGAGAGGTTCTCCTTCCCCTCTACTCTGCCCTGGTGAGACCCCATCTGGAATACTGTGTCCAGTTCTGGGCCCCTCAGTTCAAGAAAGACAGGGAAGTGCTGGAGAGAGTCCAGCACAGGGCAACTGGGATGATTAAGGGAGTGGAGTATCTCCCTTATGAGAAAAGACTGAAGGAGCTGGGTCTCTTTAGTTTGGAGAAGAGGAGGCTGAGGGGTGACCTCATTAATGTTTACAAATATATCAAGGGTGAGTGTCACGAGGATGGAGCCAGGCTCTTCTCGGTGACAACCACTGATAGGACAAGGGGTAATGGGCTGAAACTGGAACATAAGAGGTTCTGCTTAAACTCGAGAAGAAACTTCTTCTCAGTGAGGGTGACGGAGCCCTGGAACAGGCTGCCCAGAGAGGTTGTGGAGTCTCCTTCTCTGGAGACATTCAAGACCTGCCTGGACACGTTCCTGTGTGGCATAGTCTAGGCATTCCTGCTCTGGCAGAGGGATTGGACTTGATGATCTTTCGAGGTCCCTTCCAATCCCTAACATTCTATGATTCTATGATTCTATGAAACCACTGACTGTCTCAGCCCTGGCAGGCACTAGAGGTGCACAGACCTGAGGTTAGCCATATGTGTCAGCAGTGGAACTTCTGGTTGCTTTTGTAGAAAAATCACTGCCTGCTCTGTGGAAAAGGTTTAGAATTCTTTGTGGTGCAATGAGCTATCAGCTTATTAACATGAGAAAAGTTTATTCTACAGGGATACTACAGACTGTCTTACATTAATTTCTAGTCTACTGGTTCAGGATTCATGCCCAGCATTTAAAAGGAATTCTATTGTTCAGAGGTCTCCTTGTGAAGTATTTGAATAGGAGCACCATGTTGATGCTACATTACGACGGCCGTGTTTCTCATGTTGTGCTTCTGTCACTGGGTCAGTTGTTCGTTGTTCCAAGACCTTAAAAGTTTCTTTTGTGTTAGTTGTCCTGGCTATGGAGGGCAAGGTAGAAAAGGAGTGAGCAGTGGTATTAAAGTGCAGGTGGACAATTATTTGAAGAAAAAATGAAGAGAAGATCTTGAAACTTACGCTGTTTGTTTCACGGACTCCAAAGTCATGTCAATGGTGCTGAGAGGACCTGAGACATCCTCTGCCCATATCTAATATGTGCACGTGACACATATGGAGGGGAGCCGCATGCTCTTTCTCTGGAAGCACATCTCAGGGCTGGAGTGTTTCCAGCTCCATGACTGCAACTGTGGACACTCATGGTGTGAATGTGCAGATGGACAGAAATCTCTTCAAGAAACTCCATGTCCTGGTACTTAGCTGTTTTCATAGGTGTTTTCATGTGCTCATTCCAGAGAAAGCTGATGCATTTTGTCCCCGTCCTTTCATTATTTCCTCATTGCCTTGGATAATCTAATATTACATGGAAACGTGACATGTCTCTTAATTTAGATTGTACTTTGATTGTATCCAAGACCATTAAACAGTCTATTTAACAATAAAAGTTTAGAATTTGAGATTTGTTTTTTTTTGATATGTACACTGGATGTAACTGGTATTATTAAAAAAATATTTTTATTGATAGATACCAGCTGATGGGAAAAGCCTCTTGGAAATACAAGGCTTAGATCCCAATGAAAAATACGTATTTGCAGTCGCAGCATATTCTTCTGATGGAAAACTTATTGGTGATGCCATCGGGGAAATGACTAAGCCAATCCTTGCTTATCCACCTCTTTCTGTTACTACTGTTCGAGCCTATCTAACTCAGGTAGGGTTAGAGTCTTTGATAATAAAGACGTACTTTAATTGGGTTGTAACTACTTGTTTTCACTGGTAGTTCTAAAACCTCATCTGGTAAAAACTCAAGACTTTCTTGCCAAAAGCTTAGCAAGCACAAATCACAATTTCAACATAGCAGATGGTAAAATTGAATAACTCAATTCTTAGTTCAAAAGTATTGGAAATTCCAGTTTAAAGAGAAAGATGTCTCTCAGCTAGTTTTCTTATCCCTGTTCCTGTTTTTCAGTCTGCATTTAACTTCTTTGTTCTTTTTTGTAATTTATTTTTTCATTATTTTGATTGAGACCAAGTGCTAGAAATCATCCATTAGTCATTACAGTGTGAGATGAAAATGTGATTGAATTTATCAGGTATCTAATCCAAGCATTTTCATATTGAAATTATTTTTCTAGTATCTTGTCAAAGATCACAAAGGCTGTCAGACCTTCTTAATAAAGAAAATCTAAACCAGATTGTGGTGTGGAAAAAAGTGAAGTTGTCTAGCCCTGTAGATCAAATCATGGGGAACAGTTAGATTTCCTAAAATCTTCCAGAGAAAGAGGTATCCACATGAATTTATGCCTACCCTGTGTGGCTCTGTTTGCATCCCATTATCCAAAGCAGCAGGGCATTCTTCAGTATTAACAAAAGTAAAATGAACGTAGATGAAATAATATACCTTCAAAAACTGGAGCACAATACCTGTAAAGCATTCCACAAAGAGCTGTTAGATCCTTGATTAACAGTCAAGAAACTCTTTTGCCCTCTCTGATGCTAATTCCAAAGGCAAACCAATATTAGTAGAATCAGAATGCTACTGCATGTGTTTAAATCAAATATATCAGAATATTCTACAGAAATTGTAAATTTACGTGTTGGGAGGGAATTTAAAAAAAATAAAAAGGTTTTAAAAGGATATTAAGAATATTATACTATAACCAAACTTGGCTTGGTAATTTAATGAACATGCAAGTTTGCTAAACTTTTTATTTTGTTTTGTTTTGTTTTTTTGTAGGTAGCCTATCAGATTGGCAACTATACACTAGCCAGAGAAGCATTTTCACCAGTGTGGGATTATTTTGTTTCAAAGTCTCCTACACTGCCTGCCAATGCAGCTGTTATTTCTGCAAGCAGTACTTTGACTATATCTGAAAAAAGGTAAATGGTGAAAACAAAATTAAGATAACAGTTAATTATAGCTGTGCACATTTTATTTTACAGGGTACCAGGCTGTGAAGTTTTGTTCAGACTTGCAATATGAAAAACATTCTGAAAAAAAAGAGGTGTGAAATGTGTGTTGTAAGAATATAGTGTTTTATAATTAGCAGAAGATTTTTGTTATTTATGGAACTGCTAGCATTTACACACCTAATATTTTATAATGATTGTTTTCGTGAGATAATTGGAAAACGTTTAAGGCTACTTATTCCATGTAATGCATCTTCAAAATATGTAATATGCACTGGGTTCTTGACTTTCCAATTAAGAGACCAGTAGAGTTCAGAAATTGTGAAAATTTTGTCCAGAACACCATCCAAAATGGGTGATTGATTGTAAATTTTATTTTGAGGCAGCTATGTAAATCTGGTAAAGATATTTGACTACATTAAAGTGCCTTAGAAGAGATACTTAAAATTAATTAATTTATAAATAAATTTCAAACGTTCAACCATAATTTTACATGGTTTTCAAGATGACAAAGCCCATCTAAGAATGTTGTGATTCCATTCACTGGAATTTAATAGATCCAAATGCAAAAATAAATCAAAACTTTATTAATTCCAGGATTAAAGACACTTGTATCAAATAATAGACATGAAATGCTATAAGAAAAAATAATAGCTTTAAATGTTAGTCAACTCCTTATAATTTGATAAGGAATTAAGGTCCAATATAACTGAACATAAATCATCATCACTTGTGTGGAATTCTTTTTGGACAAATTCTTTCATTAGGAAAGTTTTTGCAAACTTGTGGTGGAGGTATGAAAAAGTTTAGCAGTATCTCTGTCTCGGTTTGACAGACAGGCTTAGTCTTGAAACCCTCATGACAAGAAACAACCTTGTTGTATGTCTGTTAATGGTTCCTGAATGTTTCAGGAATGAAAGAAGAAATAAATAAAGATCTATGTTTCAAGAAACAGATATTAGGGCTTTTCCTAGAAATTTTGTCAGAATATTTCCATTTTCACTTTACAGACAGAGTAATGGGTAATTGT
Organism: Trogon surrucura; assembly: GCA_020746105.1. Classification (NCBI taxonomy): domain Eukaryota; kingdom Metazoa; phylum Chordata; class Aves; order Trogoniformes; family Trogonidae; genus Trogon; species Trogon surrucura. The sequence continues at coordinate 170,247,528 of CM036617.1, read as the reverse complement.
CTCATCTGAGACATATAATGTAGCTGGTGTTTTCTCTATGTTGTTTTGATGTGCTGGCATCAGAGCCCTCGGTGTTCTCATGGTTGTGCTGTGTGGATGGAGCGACATAGTGTAGGCTTGTGGGTGATTTGAATTCTGTTGGAGGAGAAAACAATGTATCTAAGCAGACTTCCTGTTATTTGGGGCTTGGCCCGACTGCTGGTGTGTATCCTGTCTGCCCTTCAAGTGCCACCGTGGACCTGAGACTTGGCATACAAATTGACCAAGGGTCTTGACGTTACATGCTTTAAGAGCATTTGGGATTTACAGGCAGCCTGTGGACTGCGTTGATGCAGACAGATAATCACTAGACATCCTATTTCATGACTGTGTGAATGTTTTAAAATCTCTCCCTCCCTAGGCAACAAAGCAGGAATACAAGTCTGGTCATTGTACTTTTTTTTTTTTCTCATTTGTTTTTCATGAATCTTTCAACTGAAGACAGAAAATTTTAGATAGCTGTGCAAAGCAGTTTCAGGGGTCTTGCTTTTCTGACAGTTATGTCCAAGCCTATTTTTTTAAAATTTATTTATCAAACCAATTAGGACGGAAGATTCTCAAAGCTGCAGCATCAGATCTGAAATAAGGCAGTTTCAGTTTTACTGATCGGTAAATTACCTGAACTAGGTTGAAAGTACATAGGACTTAATAAGACAGTAGAGGGAGCTGGAAGGAAAGGAAACCTCGTTAATACCTGGTATCCGATTTGCTTCTTGAGTTTCAGTCTCATTTAGGAAATACAGTCGAGGAGAAGGAGGAATTTATTTCTTATACTTCAAAATCGCAGGATTTTTCCTGTAAGAAAATTATTTAAAAAAATATGACGAGGACAAATGCCCCCATCTCCCCAGGGAAGAAAAAACCAACCAAACAAAAAAGCATGCAGAGGAAAAGCAATTCTTTTGGGACTTGTGATACAAAATGTCAGCGATGAAAAGGAATCTGTTACTAATACTTAATAATGGACTTCACAACTGCACGTGTCGCTGTCAGAATACAGTAAAATAATGTGTTAAAGAAGATAGTTCAGATAAATAAGCTGTAGAGTCCCAAGTTTTCAAAGAAAGTTCCAAAGTAAGTTTCACTGGATTAGATGAAACAACTAAGGAAAAGCTGTTTTAGGGTAGTATAAGGTGGACAACAATTTGGAAAGGAATCTTAGCCCTTTTATTTATTTTTTTTTAATGTTAGAAATTTTAAACAATTTTTTCATTTTTATGTATAACTCTTACTTCCAGAAGTAGCTACAGTAATCCTTTTTGTCCATAATTTTAAAATTACAGACTGCATTTTAGTAAAATGCAGTTTCAGGTATGCAATATCTAAATCACCATTAAGATGCTTTTGCCATTCTTTTGTTTGTTTTTGTTTTGCAGGTTACATTTGGAAGCTGTGTCTCAGACTTCTCCTATTACCTTACACCATTTTTTGAGGAGTATATTTGCTGTCTGTGACATCAATGTCATGGAAGGAGCACTTTTCTGTGATTCCATCAGTTCCAATGAGATACTTTATAAGGAGCAAGTATGTGTAGCTTAAAATAATAGACTCGATATGATTTTACTTTTAGATCAGCTTTATTTCAACACTGCAAGATAAATATTGCAACATACTAATCCTATTTACAGAATACTTCCTTTTTTTGTGAGTTATCTGGTGATCTTTTCTGAAGTATTTTAGTAGCTGTAGGTCATATTGTATCCTGGTGGAAAGATGGTTGCTGAATCAGTTATTGCCTAATCTAAAGTCAACTGATTCCAACTGAGGAAGGATTTTCCTTGTCTTCAGTGATGGTAGACTATGATCTAAGAAAGAAGGATAAGCATTGTTATTTTTGTTTTACTAAGAGGCACCTTGGATTTTTCGTTTTAAACATTTCTGCTACTTAATACTTACATTTTCATTAATATTGAATTTCTAACAGACTTTCATGGTTTTAATATACTAAGTTTCTTTTATCTTACTTAAGACTTTCTTACAGCATAATGACATGTTAATGACACACAAAAAATATTATTATTTGGGTAGTCGGTCTTTGCCTCCTGTATTATGACATTCCTATTCCGCTCTTTTTTTGCTGAAGTATTTATCTTGTAAAAATGCGAGCAGTCGATTACTCAGTGACTTCACTGATCTGCTCACACATGGAAGGACTGCAGCAGATAGCTGGGAGAGGAAGGACCTGTTATCCTCCCCTTAGCTACTCTGAGAGGTTAGCACTCCACACAGGTTGAGGTTGTTAATTAGGCTTTTAAATTATATGGATAAATTCAGAGAGCACAATTAGGTCAAAACCAATAATTTCCTATACAATCATGAATAATGTTACATTTATTTATGTATTTCTAACAGGTGTCAATGTAAATTAATTTTTAAACTTTTATCTTGATGCCTACACTTCTTTTTGAATTACAATAGCATCTGTCTTCTTTTACTCCTAAATGATTTAGAATGACAGAATTAATATTTGAATAAAACTGTGTTTTTGTTTTATAGGTTGCTAGATTAGCAGAATGTGAAAGAATGACTGCGGCAATTGAGCTTAGCAATTGGTTGGATGACGCAAGTTACACCCTGCAGGCTGTTGTACAATGTTATGGTCTTCTTGCTCCAATTATTTATCACAAGATTTCTTCAGTGCCAGTAGTTCAGGTGAGAGCATTTTAAAACAAAGCAGCTGGCATCCAAGTCCTGCAGTTATAGTGATTAAAATTAAACTTGTAATGGAGTGTACAGTGGGAGAGCAAAGTATTGAGTCTTCAAGTTCTTAGTAGCTGTGGAAAGAAAAGCCTTTTATGGTTTTATGCGTTACCAATGCATGTATGTTAAGTGCAAGCTCTCGGATATGCTAAAGTAACTGCAGAATATTGATTGTTTCTCCAGGATGATTTGCTGGTATTTTTAAACCATAGTAGTATCTATGATATAACTTCTATTCAAATGCTATTTGCAGATGGCAGTTTTGAGGAAAGAAGAGCAGTATTTGCCTGTAGGTTTTTCTTTTTGGAGTGTTTGCTTCATGTACAGTTTTCTTCTTTGTACTGGGTTGGCCTGCCTGGATTTCGGCAGTGGGGGGGGGGGAGCTGCAGGGTGGCTTCTGCAAGAAGCTACTAGAAGCTTCCTGGGTTTGATAGAGCCAATGCCAGCCGGCTCCAAAGAGGGACCTGCTGCTGGCCCAGGCTGAGCCTATCAGTAAAGTGATAGGAGAGGAACGCCTCTGTGAAAACATATTTAAGAATGGGAAAAAAACAATTGCACCACAACAACTGGCACAGAGATGGAGGAGTGAGAATCTGTGCAGACACCAGGGTCAGTGAAGAAGGAGGGGGGGAGGATGAGCTCCAGGCACCGCAGCAGAGAGTACCCCAGGTCCGTGGTGAAGACCATGGTGAAGCGGGTTGTCCGCCTGCAGCCCATGGGCGGAGTGTAGATGTCCACCGTGGGGCAGAGGACCCCACGCTGTGTGGGTGGATGCCTGAAGGGGGCTGTAGCCTGTGGGAAACCCGCATTGGAGCAGGTCGCTGCTGGAACCTGTAGCCCTTGGAAGAGTAAATGCTCAGGCTGGAGCAGGTTGGCTGGTGGGACTTTTGGGACGCTGCAGGGGACTCATGCTGGAGCAGTTTCCCCCGAAGGACTGCGCCTCAGACTCACGAGGGGTGGGCTGCCCCTCGTGAGGTGTCTCACGTTGGGCAGTTTGTGATGAATTGCCCTTCATGGGACGACTCACGCGGAGAAGAGAGCGTGAAGCTTGTCTCCCGTGAGAGGGACCCCACAATGGCCCTGGGGAAGAGTGAAGAGTCCTCCCCCGGAGTGAAGAAGCGGTGAAACCAACGTCGGATGAACTGACCGTAACCCCCATTCCCTGTCCCCCTGTGCCGCTCGGGGGGAGGAGGTGGAGAAACCAGAATTGATGTTGAGCCCAGGAAGAAGGGAGGGATGGGAGGAAGGTGTTTTGCTTTTAAGATCTGTTTGCTTTTCTTATTTCTCACAACTCTTTTCTGATATGTTCTTTTAATAAACTTAACTAATTTCCCCAAAATTGAGTCCATTTTGCCCAGGACGGTAAATGAGGGTGATCTCCCTGTCCTTATCTCAAACCTTGAGCCCTTTGAAATATTTTCTCCCCCTGTCTAGCGGAGAAGGGGGAGTGAGAGAGTGGCTGTGTGGGCACCTGACTGCCAGCCAGGGTCAAACCATGACATTATTAAAAAAAGAAGGCTATTCAATATTTTGATAATGCAGTCTTTAGCTTTCAGCCATGCACTTCTTTCCAGGAGCAAGTACCTTCTGTTTGAAAACAGAGTACTGAATCCTTTCCTGCCATTTTGGAAGCAGCAGATGAGTTTTTAGATTCAGCAAGGATACAGTAGAAGCGTCTGTTTCATCTTAATTGGGACTCCTGGGCCTCTGGGCAGAAGGTGTAAGAAGAGGCCCCAGTGAGGCTGTTGGGAAGTGGCTACTGGGGCACTCGGGGCCCCGGGAAGTTTTTCGGGAAAAACAATAAATAAATCAATTTCATACAGGGAGATTTAGTCACAGAATCACGCAGAATCACAGAATGTTAGAGGTTGGAAGTGACCTCAAAAGATCATCTAGTCCAGCCTCCCTGCCAGAGCAGGATCACCTACAGTAGACCACGCAGGAACGCGTCCAGAGAAAGAGACTCCACAACCTCCCTGGGCAGCTTGTGCCAGTGCTCTGTCACCCTCACAGGGAAAAAGTTTTTCTAATGTTTTTGTGGAACCTCATATGTAGTTACATATTCTTTTCATGTCTGATAGACAAAAGTGGGGAAAGGTAGTCTTTTATTTTTAGAGCATCCTGGAAACATTTTTATTTCATTGAAAATTCTGACCAGCTTGATATATTTTTAAGCAGTCATCTACTAGGAGTATGTCATCTCACTGAATTAAGCGTTCTTTGATTTCATGTTAATTAAATCAGCAGAAATATCCATAATGTCTCTGTAATTTAATTTATGTGATTTTATGTGAACGTATAATTTATTCCAGAGGGCTGTGGCTGAAATCTTGACACTGCTAATTCAATAGAAATTTTATTATTGGATTTTGTAAAGCTAGCATTTCATCCTGTCCAATAGATTTCAAAGTATTTTTAAAGTTCACAGTCAAATACAATAGGCTGCACAGAGGTACAAACTTGTGTGTTGCAGACTCCAAACTTTCTTTTAACCCTTGTGTTTACAGATCCTTATTAAGTGCTTGGCTGTCCTTCAAGAAATTCCAAGTGCTACTTTGCAGAGAAGGCAGGCAGGAGGTTATGAGAGTATTCAGCATATGATAGCTTGTACTTCATTTTATACAGCAAAGGTATGGTGTGTGCTTACACTCTGCTTACAGCTTAGTTCAAGACATAGCTCTTGTCATTTAGAGAAAAAAAAACATTTAGTAAGCTGGTCTTCAAAATGATATCTTAGAGAACTGGCAGTCTTAAATAGTAAAGGTATAGAAATATTTGTTAATGTCTTTAAATCAGTGTATTTTATATCATAATGACATTTTGACTTATTAACAGAATTGAGAATGTTCATTTGTTCAGAAAATAGACTGTAGCTATTAGTCCATGACATGAAAGATGTATTTTATATCATTGTGTGTATCTTAACATCTAGGGTAGTAGTGTTTTCAATAAGGCCTATACCTAGAAATTTAGAAGTGTATTTACTGCAAACAGACCATATTTGTAGTTTTAATCAGATTAGTATATCTGGTTTATTTGCTAATCAGATACAAGAGCCTTTGTACTATGTAGTCTCACATGCTGGCAGGAACGTAAACACCTTGACTTTTAACCGTAATACATACCTGGAGATCACATTTATGATTCAGATGCTCAATCTAGTTAGTGAGATAAGGAGAAACATAGTGCTGGTAGGATTTTTTTCCTCTAGTATAGAGATATGCCAGTATTAAAGTACCCACCATGATAAACATATAGTACTGGAAAAGTCAGCTTTCCTCTAGCTTTGGGTACACCTCAGCTAAGAGCTCATAATGAAGCTGACCTCTGGCTGATACTTTTGGGAGATTCCCATGTATTGGTGATTCCTCACCCCATTCTTTCTATAAAGACATTTTTTTTTGGTATCAGTCGTTTCCTGGCTGTGAGGGCACTGTTAGGGCTCGGTGAGAGCTGGGTAGCCAGGAGCCGAGGGCAATGCCACAGCTGGCCGGGCAGCACCTGGCAGTCAGGTTTGACCTGAGTCCAGATCATCGGGTGAGTTTAAGGTGGTGGAGCAGCTCTGAGCAGAAGCTGGGACGTCAAACCCCAGGTCGGGGTGAGGACAGCTAGGATTAGACACAGCCCAGCAGGCAGGTCTGTTGAGATGGGAGCAGGCTAAGGTCCATCTGAGGAGTCAGTCCATGGGTCAGGCGTCCAGACCAGTGGATCCATTGCCAGGCTCGGGCATGGCTTGGAGCTCTCTGAGGACTGATGTTGCTGCCACACAGGAGCCGGCAGGGACTGTAGTCTCAGGCCTGGGCTGAAAGGGAGCTCCTGGTCCCGTAGTGGGATGGCCCAGGTGAAGGCTATCTAGGCCAATAAAGCCTATTAGGAAG